>JAWZYV010000324.1:0-20303 GCA_038373885.1 Cheiracanthium punctorium
AAAGTTTGAAGTGATTGTTGTTTCAAATTCGGAATGGGAACTTTTATGTATCTAAATAAGTAAAATTAGACTTTGCCTGCACACTACTTGGCACTAAAAAATTTACGATTTCTATCTGTTTTAAGAATTTGGGAACCCAGTTCGACAGTAAATAAAAACACACACAAAAAAAAAACCTTGTCGTTTTGTCAGTGACGCTTTTTTTATTCGCACATCACCTAAAACTGACTGGACTGAAGCGAATGCAATAAAATTTGGAGATTTGATAGGTGGTCACTCAACTTAAACTATAGGCCTCGAGTTTTTGAAAACTTCATTAGATTTTGTCACTGATGTATACTGTATGCATTGCGTACAAGCATATACCAGCTGTGTCACTTTGCATCCTGTGCGCGCACTCCCTCTCTATTTTTAAATTTTAAATGTGCACACAAATTGAGCGTGAAATTTGAAATGTAATTAAATCAAAGATTTTCAATGCCTACCCAGTGAAAATTGCGTTAAACTGTGTGCAAACGTACAAAAATTTGTGAAAATGTGAGAATATCATAAATAAATGTGCGATACACTTACAGCCTTAAAAAAATTTTTAATTTTTTTACAAAGTATTTCAAATGTATAAAAATGTGAATAAACGATCATAAATGCTGATTTTTTGTTAATACAGATACAATAATGTGTGAAAACCTGTTTAACTGCATAAATATAAATTTTAGAAAGCTTGACAAGAAGTTTTCACTTCTGACATGCAGTCCTTCGACTGAGTGTTTTTTTTTTTTTTTTTTTTTTTTTTTTTTTTGAGTAAAACTTCTTTAGTGACGACTAGGGAGTAACTCAGATTTTTTTTCTGACGGAAGTAACGCTCAGTAAAGGAAGTGGCGTGCGCGCCCCGAAAAAGAAGAACCCCTGAAAAATCTACCTTTTCGACCTGCTTTCGCCGTTTCCCGAATTCATCGTGTAAAATACGCGGAATCTGCTTAGGAAAGAAACAGCGAGAAAAACAGTCAAGAGCCGAAGAGAATTAGAGACATCAATCTTCATTTATAGATCAATAAGCGTTTTGAAGGTACATCTAACATAATATTTTACATGTAATCCCAACCTCACAGGAGGTTCTCGATAATCCTTATTTTTAGATGAATAATATACAATACATGGTTTTGGAAAATCACAAAGAAATGGAACCTGCCTGCAATCGAACCGGAAAGGGGTTTGAATCACTTTTCCTGGATTCTAACCCAACTTCCAGGCAGAACAAGGGAATGGAACACCACGATTAAAGGGATAGTGGCTGCAAACGAACCTAAACAGCAGAGGGAAAGTTTCGTTTAAGAATACTGTTGGAGGATCATACTTCGATCCCACGAAGGTAAATTTATAGGCGGGGACACTTCTCTCAGAAAGTTGGATAACGCCGTAGTTGAAAACAGATGGCGCTACGCACACTGGGTAACTGCGCATCTTCTGCTTCTGCGCATCTCAGGTTATTATATTTCCATCGAGGCGAAGTAAATGGAGATCGTTGAATTAGTAGAACTTCAAAAAATTAAATACATAAACTTAAGAACGTGATATATAGTAGTTACTGGCTTTAGTTGTGTTTTAATTACATAATTTTCTTAGAATACTATTTCGTTTTGATTATAGGCAATAGTTTCGAAGCGAAGTGATATTATTATTTGTCAAATGCCAGTTACGTTGGTCGTTAGGCCATTAAACTCCTAAATATTATGTATGTCATGTCTGTTATTATTTTGCCCAAAAGCTGTATTTTAAGAAATGTTAGTAAATTTAGAAGAATGTAGTTTGTGTGAACACAATATTTATAATGATATATATAGTGCAATGATATATATATTTATATATAGTAATGATATATATATTTATAATGAAATATATACAATGGTTTAAGAATACGGGTATGTAACACCACAAAGAAACAAACACTGGCTGCAAACGGTTTAATAACAAAATAAAAGAATAACAAATGGACACTCCGTGGATTCTAACCCAACCTCCAGACGGAGCAAGCAACGGTTTGACACGGGGATGGAACACCACAAAGAAACGGACCATGGCTGCAATCAATCCCAAACAATAGACAGAACCTGCGGTTTAAAAAAACGGATACAGAAGAATAATTCGAAACCTAGCAGCAGACGAAATCAACGCTTAAGAATACTGTTATAGAAAAACACACTTATTACTGAAAATGTCATAAAAATTGTTGATTACGTACAAATCACTCAAGCGAATGAAATGAAATTTTGGCCATTTAAACTATAGGCGTCAAAGTACTTTTAAGTTTTTATAGAATTTGTGATGTTGTGAAAACGCAGGTCATTTAAACTATAGGCGTCCAAGTACTTTCAAAATTTTTATAGAATTTGTGATGTTGTGAAAACTCAGTACATGTTTGTTCCATTCCTGAAAATTGGCAATGGTATCAAATGAAATTCAGATTTAGGTTAGACGTAAGTTAATTCAAACTCCAAAACTGTTTTAAATATTTCATAGATTTTGGGATTTTGAGAATAGTCTTATGAATGTTTGTTCTCGCATCCCTTAAACAAAGATTAAGAGAGTACAGTGAAATTTAGTAGGAATCTTTTGAAAATACACAGAAGTTATAATATATCTTTCTGTACTATTGCCAATATACTAATTCCGTTCTTTCTACACTTAATTCTGTCAAAAATTCAGGCTTTTTTGAAAATTTGCATTACGTACTGACCCGTCAACGACGGGTACTTCATCTAGTAATTCATAATAAATCACTTCACTGAAGGAATCAGTAGCACAGTAATTCTGGTAAGAGTACAGCTAATAATTTTCTATTTTCTAGATGAAGGTCAAATATGCGACTGCGACTTTTATGCGGGGAAAACATTTTGACGAATTCTTCTTCTTCTAAACGGGGGGTGCGACTATTATACTAGGGCTACTATTACGCAAGCAAGGCTGTACCTAGAATTAAATTTCTGGGAGGGGTCCAAACAGTAAAAAAAGCAGTTTTTTTTCACAAAAAAACTTCATCATGATCATTTTGTTAACAAAAATAAAAATTTCGAAGGGGGGGGGGACCCCCTGGACCATCCCCTCTGGGTACTTCCTTTTACGCGAGTACACACGGTATATTGAATCTTACGGGCTTTAATTCATTGTACAAATCTTCAATTACCTGATCAGTATTCTGCAGTTAAAAATTTAACCTGTTCCCACATTTCTTCACACAGACGTCTACTTTTTGTGAGTACCGTTGCTTCCCGGCATGTATCTTTCAACGCCCTGTCGTGGCCCTCACCAACTGCCCTCAAAAACGTATTCGACTGCAAGCTTCCTTGTTCCCATACTCGTGTGCATAACCATTTTTGTTTTTTAAAAATCTAACGCGGCCTCGCTACCTCCTAGTTAGGGAGGGGCGTGCTTCCCAGAGCAACTGAATTCAGTGACACGAATGCTTGTGGTAGTGTCAGGGGCGTGTAGCACTAGGGATGAGAAAGTTTACTCTTCGCCTGAATTGCCATTTCATCACGTCACTTTCCCCTTCCAATCAGTTTTTTTAAGTAGCGTAGTTAGGCGTTGAGTTAGCTCAATTTCTAATCTAAAAAAGAGGTTTTTCTCCCGATCTCAGTTTCACAAATATTGGTTCTTGGGGACATGTCAATTGCTCAATGGTGGAAGTCGTTTTTGTCTGGTAGAGCGAAAGGAGCTCTGCCTATTTTTCTTTTATTGGTTATACAAATTTTCACACGAATTTTTCATTGGCTAAATCAACGGTGAGTGGACGCTAGCTGGCCTCACCTCCTGCCGCCTACTCAATTGCTCTGAATTTTCTAAAATAGCAATTAGGAAATTTGTAACTAAATGCGTATTGACATTTTCTTTTTTTCTTTTTCCCTGCTCATGGTCCGTATGAAGAAGTAAGTTTGTATTTATTTATAAACAATATCCTTTAATTTTAGCTAAATAAGTGAGTTTTTGAAATTGATATTAGAGTAACAACTTTCATCCAATGCCGTTACTTACTATAAAATAATGGGGGAAAATGGTTCTAATGATGTAGAAAAAGGTATAACGCAATTTATTTGAAAGACAATGTAAAAGCATAATATGGAACTATAAATGAGTCAGGAAAATTAAATTCCCCCATTACGAAATTTGCTATAACTCGTTTCTGATCAGTTTTGCCCCTTCTTCCCTCTCCCCCCCCTCCCACCCTAGTGACTGCTAGTATTTCGACATTTTGTTCAACGATCCGGGAAAATTTTATGGCGACGCCCATGATCCTTGCATCAACAATAAAAAACAAATAATTTGGAGATACTGGAAGAGTAAAAGACATTTCTTTTTCAGTACATTTTTTTATTATAGAAAATTAATTATAAAGTTTAAGAAAATATAGGAGAATGGAATACATGTTCTAATATACTTTCCTATGATTGCGTCCAAGTTATAAAACATAGAAGAGAAATCTTTGGAGAAATGAATTATACTTAAAATATTCTCCGAAAAAATTGGCCGTAACTTCGAGGCGGCTGTGGAATATCTGTTTTTGCAGACAGTCCCCGAATCTTCTACAATGTCTCCGAGGAGGCCAGTATTAATCAAGATTTAATAATCACCTGAGCTAGTGTGCTCAGGTTCTCTTGAATTTTCCTAATGGACAGTTGTCATGCAAATTCCGCACACGACTGAATAATATGTATTATATATTTATCTCAATGTAATTTTTGGATGTATTACAGATATATTTTAAAGCGCTTTAATTTTAATAAAATGTAAAATTCTTTGCTAGTCGACCTTCAAAAGCTACGGAATTTCCTACGAAATATTAGCAATAGTTATTTATTTCAAGAAAAGTTTTTACGTACAAAATTATTTTCGTTTCTATAATTTTGTTATTCCTGTTTTAATATGCTAAATAGCAATCGTACTGAGCTCTGGTCGATCACATATAGAACTATTCGTAATAAAAGCTATAATGGGCAAAATTTACTAATCGTTCATTTCAAAAGCTTTCATTTCAGCTAACAATAAAACATATCAGTAGTGTAGCTCAGAAGCAATTAAGTCAAATATTTGCCACAATCACTGAATTTCACATTTTTTGAAAATCAGGCTCCACCCATTCTCCGTCTCCTGAGCTTAGTTGTTCGTTTTTAACAATATTTATATGCATTAAATGTATACATATGAATTTATATTTACATGCATGACACACATTTGTTATCTATGTAATAAACAAACTCTAAATATTGCATATAAATATGGTCAAAAGTGAATTATAAGCTCAGGACGAGGAACTATGGTGAAGATTGATTTTCAAAGAACGTCAAATTCGGTGATTATGGTTAAATATATTGGGTCCCACCCAGTTTAGACCCTAGCGGGCAGCGGCGGCTCGTGGATTATTTAAATGGAGGTTCACAAAATTAATTTCGAAAATTAAGTATGCAGATACGACGCAGCTTACAAGTTAAAATATACTTGCATTTCCAACAGTTAAAGGAAAACAATGCACGCAACTGAAAAAAAACAAGCCATCTTTAGTCTAACATTTCGTCACCAAGATAAGTTTTAGCAAAAGTGTTCTCTTGATTTTTTATTTCACTTTTTTTCAAAGGATAATATTGCAAAATATCATTGCTTTAGCTCCAAAATACTTATTTAACTACCACCTTATTTATTTACACTAATTCGTAAACAATACTGTAGTGAAAAATGATAAAAATAAAGAAAATAATAATTTTAAAAAATGCATTAATTAACCGGACACAACAAACCAAGAAAGAATCCGAAGGTGATAACGTCAAAATATACTCCGTGAGCACAAAAAAAGTGTGCGAACGGAGTCATACCAGCAGCGCCTCGCTTCTACCGCAAAGTTCTCGGCGTCTTTCCTCAGAGACCAGTTCAAAAAGCCGTTCGGTCGATCGCACATGCGAGCGACAAAAGGCTATGCTGTAGTAACATACGATACAGTGCGTCAGCTATAAAAAGCGTGTTTTAATAATAGTGATGCGTGTGGGAGAGTAAAAGTAACGTTTTAAATTCATAAAAAATCTAGGAGTGTACTTATATTTTTTAAAAATTTAATTTGTTAACCTAAAATACCCAGGAATTGTACACTCTTCCATCACTGAAAAAAGTTTTAGAATGGGTTCAGTAGTTACAGATATGTCCGTAGAGCGTAATGCATAAGAATTCTTTTAAGTGTTAATGTAAGAGGAAGCGGTGTATACATTCTGACGTGTTCAGGTGTACTTTTTGCAGCTCAAGAATGGCAAATATCCTTACAATTGCAATGATATTGGAGTTAAACATCCAATGGCATTATTTTGAGTGTCCCTGTAAAAGAACTATTAGTGCTAGAAGCATGGAAGGTAGACTAACATTCCAAGGAAGTGTACACCTCTCAATCAGTGAAAAAAAGTATAGAATCGGCTCAGTAGTTAAAAAAATTCCATAGAGCGTAGGGTATAAGAATTATTTTAAGTGACCCTGTAAAAGGCAGCAGTGCTCAGGTGGGAGGAGATCTAGAACTGGAAATATTCTTATTGACGTAATGACACTGAAGTTAAACACTATGACATTATTTTGAGTGTTCCTGTAAAAGAACTATTTATGCTTCCTGCATCAAAGTTAGCCTAAAATACCCAGGAATTGCACACTATTCCATGACAGAAAAAAGTTTAAGAATGGGTTGCGTAGTTACAGAGATGTCCGTAGAGCGTAATGGGTAAGAATTCTTTTGAGTATCCCTGTAAAAGGAAGCGGTGTATACATTCTGACGTGTTCAGGTGTACTTTGTGCAACTGAAGAATGGCAAATATCCTTACAATTGTAATGATATTGAAGTTAAGCATGCAATGGCGTTATTTTGAGTGTCCCTGTAAAAGAAAAATTAATTATGCATGCATGAAAGGTAGCCGAAGATACCAAGGAAGTGTACACCTCTCAATTAAGGAAAAAAAAGTATAGAATCGGCTCAGTAGTTACAAAGATTCCATAGAGCGTAGTGTATAAGAATTTTTTTAAGTGACCCTGTAAAAGGCAGCAGTGTTTAGATGCAGCTCTGGAGATCTAGAACTGGAAATATTCTTATAGACGAAATGACACTGAAGTTAAACACTATGAGATTATTTTGAGCGTTCCTGTAAAAGAACTATTTATGCTTCTTGCATCAAAGTTAGCCTAAAATAATCGGGAATTGTACACTCTTCCATGACAGAAATAAGTTTAAGAATGGGTTGAGTAGTTACAGAGATGTCCGTAGAGCGTAATGCATAACAATTCTTTTGAGTGTCCCTGTAAAAGGAAGCGGTGTATACATTCTGACGTGTTCAGGTGTACTTTCTGCAACAAAAGAATGGCAAATATCCTTACAATTGTAATGATATTGAAGTTAAACAAGCAATGGCATCATTTAGAGTGTCCCTGTAAAAGAACTATTAAATATACATGCATGAAAGGTAGCCTAAGATACAAAGGAATTATTCAAGTCTCTAGGTAGGCTTTATACATTCATGAAAGGAAGATACAAAGCAAGTGCACAACTCTCTATCAGAGAAAAAAAGTTTTAGTATCAGTTCAGTAGTTACATAGATGCCCATAGACAGAAAGGTATAAGAATTATTTTTGGAGACCCTGTAAAAGACAGCAGTGTTCGTGTGGCATTTCTGGAGATCTAGAACTGGAAATATTGTTATCGATGGAATGACATACAATTTAAACACTATGACATACTTTGAGTGTTCCTGTAAAAGAATTCTTTACGCTTCCCGCATAAAAGTTAGCCTAAAACACCCAGGAATTGTACAGTCTTCCATCACTGAAAAAAGTTTGAATGGGTTCAGTAGTTACAGATATGTCCGTAGAGCGTAACGCATAAGAATTCTTTTGAGTGTTCCTGTAAATGGAAGCGGTGTATACATTCTGACGTGTTAAGGTGTACGTTTTGCAGCTCAAGAATGGAAAATATCCTTACAATTGTAATGATATTGGAATTAAACATGCAATGGCATTATTTTGAGTGTCATACTAAAAGAACTATTAATTGCTACAATCATGAAAGGTAGCATAACATTCCAAGGAAGTGTACACCTCTCTATCAGTGAAAAAAAGTATAGAATCGGTTCAGTAGTTACAAAGATTCCATCGAGCCTAATGTATAAGAATTATTTTAAGTGACCCTGTAAAATGATGCAGTGTTAATGTGGAAGCTCTGGATATATTAAATGGAAATATTCTTATCGATGGAATGACAAACAATTTAAACACTATGACATTATTTTGAGTGTTCCTGCAAAAGAACTCTTTACGCTTCCCGCATAAAAGTTAACCTAAAATACCCAGGAATTGTACACTCTTCCATCACTGAAAAAAGTTTTAGAATGGGTTCAGTAGTTATAGATATGTCCGTAGAGCGTAATTCAAAAGAATTCTTTTGAGTGTCCCTGTAAAAGGAAGCGGTGTATACATTCTGACGTGTTCAGGTGTACTTTTTGCAGCTCAAGAATTTCAAATATCCTTACAATTGTCATGATATTGGAGTTAAACATGCAATGGCATTATTTTGAGTGTCCCTGTAAAAGAACTATTAATGCTACAAGCATGAAAGGTAGCCAAACATTCCAAGGAAATGTAAACCTCTCTATCAGTGAAAAAAAGTAAAGAATCGGTTCAGTAGTTACAAAGATTCCATAGAGCGTAATGTATAAGAATTATTTTAAGTGACTCTGTAAAATGCAGTAGTGTTCAGTTGGAAGCTCTGGAGATCTAAACTGGAAATATTCTTATAGATGTAATGACATAGAAGTTAAACACCATGACATTATTTTGAGTGTTCCTGTAAAAGCACTGTTTATGCTTCGTGAATCAATGTTAGCCTAAAATAACAAGGAATTGTACACTCTTCCATGACTGAAAAAAAGTTTAAGAATGGGTTGAGTAGTTACAGTGATGTCCGTAGAGCGTAATGCATCAGAATTCTTTTGAGTGTCCCTGTATTAGGAAGTGGTGTATACATCCTGACGTGTTCAGGTATACTTTGTGCAGCTCAAGTATGGCAAATATCCTTACAATTGTAATGATATAGTTGTTAAACGTGCAATGGCATTATTTTGAGTGTCCCTGTAAAAGAACTATTAATTATACATGCATGAAAGGTAGCCTAAGGTACCGAGCAAGTGTACAACTCTCTATCAGAGACCAAAAGGTTTAGTATTAGTTCACTAGTTAATCTGATGCCCATAGACAGTAATGTATAAGAATTATTTTAGGTGACCCTGTAAAAGATACCAGTGTTTATGTGGAAGCTCTGGAGATCTAGAACTGGAAATATTCTTATCGATGGAATGACAAACAATACAGGTATGTCCGTAAAGCGTAATGCATAAGAATTCTTTTCTTTTCCCTGTATAAATAAGCGCATTAAACATTCTGCTGTGTTGAGGTGACGATTTATTTTCAGTGTCCCTGTAAAAGAACTACACACATGTCCATAAATTAAGGATAATTCAGAATCACACAGAAATTGATCTCTAAAATAAAAATTTCACCTGTGGAATGATCACACACATCTTGAAGAAGAATATGCAAATTACAGGAAATCACCAAATGGCGTGGATGTTACGTCACAATGACGAGAGTGTAAGAGAGGGGTATATAAGGAATGGTGGCAAAGAAGTAAAATTGTTCACAAGCGCTGTGAAAGCCTTTCAGTGCAAAAACCGCATAGTTATAGCACAAAGGAGGCATTTGGATGATGTTTTACGTGGCAGAATTATCGGACGACTGGAATGTGGACGTACCTTGCTGGAAGTATCCGAGGATTTTGGAATCGCCCAGAGTGTCATATCCAGGCTTTGGCAACGATTCCAAGATGATGGTAATGTGAGTAGACGTTATAGCACAGGTCGCCCCCGAGTTACAACGCCGAATGAGGACCGCTATTTGGCAGTTACTGCCAAAAGAAACAGACGGAGTACAGCATCAGACCTGTCTCGTCAGCTCTCTTCAGCTACCGGTACGACAGTTTCAAGGCAGACCGTGTACAGACGCTTAGGGCACATTGGTCTATATGTTCGTAGGCCTGTCTGTTTTTTTCCACTTACCGCAACTCACTGTCGCCTGCGATTATCCTGGAGTAGAGAGCATGCATTGTGGACACCGCAACAGTGGTCTTGTGTGATGTTTTCCGACGAGTCCAGGTTTAGTTTGGAGTCTGATTCTCGCCGGATATTCATCTGGAGAGCGCCAGGTACCCGTTACCACCAGGAGAACACCACTGAAAGACACCGTTACGGTGGTGCAGGATGGCTCGTTTAGGGAGGAATTAGTCTTGGATCCAGAACTGACCTGCTTGTTGAGAGTGTAACGATGACAGGCCACATCTATCGGGATGTCATTCTGGAACAACATGTACGTTTGTTTCGGGGCGCCATGGGTGCTGAATTTGTGTTTATCGATGACAACGCCCGTCCTCACCGTGCAAACATTGTAGACGAATGCCTTCAATCGGAGGATATCACTCGTATGCATTGGCCAGCATACTCACCGGACTTGAATCCAATAGAGCATGTGTGGGATATGCTTGGCCGACGAATTGCAGCCCGTCAACCCCCTCCCACCTGTCTACCGGAACTTCGGAGTGCATTGCTTGATGAGTGGTGTAATATTCCCCAAGATCAGATTGATCATTTGATACTCAGCATGCCTAGGCGTTGTCAGGCCTGTATTGCATCGTCCGGGAGACATACTCCGTATTAACCATCCTACTAACCATGTTATACTGTTTTTTGTAAATAGGTTCTTTTTTAAAATTTGGTCAAGGGAGTAAAACTTGCAATTTTTATTAATTATGTCAAACATATAGCATCATTTTTGCTCTTTACTTTTTGTTTAATAAATAGACTTTACAAATAAGTCAAATTTGTTTTGCTTCTTTCTCTTTCTTTGCCTGAACTTCATTATCCTTAATTTATGGACATGAGTGTATTAATGATACATGCATGAAAGGTAGCCTAGGATACCAAGGAAGTGTACAAGAGTCTATTAGTGAGAAAAAAATTAGAATCGGTTCAATATTTACACAGATGCCCATAGAGCGAAATGTATAAGAATTATTTTAGTGACCCTGTAAAAGACGGCAGTGTTCAAGTGGCAGCTCTGGAGATCTAGAACTGGTAATATTCTTATTTGCCCAAAATAACCAGGAACTGTACATTCTTCCATGACTGAAAAAAGTTTTAGAATTGGTTGAGTAGTTACAGAGATGTCCGTAGAGCGTAATGCATCAGAATTCTTTTGAGTGTTCCTGTAATAGGAAGCGGTGTATACATTCTGACGTGTTCAGGTGTACTTTTTGCAGCTCAAGAATGGCAAATATCCTTACAATTGCAATGATATTGAAGTTAAGCATGCAATGGCGTTATTTTGAGTGTCCCTGTAAAAGAAAAATTAATTATGCATGCATGAAAGGTAGCCGAAGATACCAAGGAAGTATACAACGCTCTATCAGAGAAAAAAAGATTTAGTATCAGTTCAGTAGTTACATCGATGCCCATAGACAGAAACGTATAAGAATTATTTTAGGTGACCCTGTAAAAGACAGCAGTTTTCGTGTGGCATTTCTGGAGATCTAGAACTGGAAATATTGTTATCGATGGAATGACATACAATTTAAACACTATGATATACTTTGAGTGTTCCTGTAAAAGAACTCTTTACGCTTCCCGCATAAAAGTTAACCTAAAATACCCAGGAATTGCACACTCTTCCATCACTGAAAAAAGTTTTAGAATGGGATCAGTAGTTATAGATATGTCCGTAGAGCGTAAGAATATAAGTTAATGCATAAGAATTCTTTTGAGTGTCCCTGTAAAAGGAAGCGGTGTATACATTCTGACGTATTCAGGTGCACTTTTTGCAGCTCAAGAATTTCAAATATCCTTACAATTGTCATGATATTGGAGTTAAACATGCAATGGCATTATTTTGAGTGTCCCTGTAAAAGAACGATTAATGCTACAAGCATGAAAGGTAGCCTAACATTCCAAGGAAATGTAAACCTCTCTATCAGTGAAAAAAAGTAAAGAATCGGTTCAGTAGTTACAAAGATTCCATAGAGCGTAATGTATAAGAATTATTTTAAGTGACCCTGTAAAATGCAGTAGTGTTCAGGTGGAAGCTGTGGCGATATAGAACTGGAAATATTCTTACAGACTTAATGACATAGAAGTTAAACACCGTGACATTATTTCGAGTGTTCCTGTAAAAGCATTGTTTATATTTCGTGCATCAATGTTAGCCTAAAATAACAAGGAATTATTTACTCTTCCATGACTGAAAAAAGGTTAAGAATGGGTTGAGTAGTTACGGAGATGTCCGTAGAGCGTAGTGCATGAGAATTCTTATGAGTGTCCCTGTAAAAGGAAGCGGTGTATACATTCTGACGTGTTCAAGTGTACGTTGTACAGCTCAAGTATGGTAAATATCCTTACAATTGTAATGATATTCATGTTAAACATGCAAAGGCATTATTTTGAGTGTGACTGTTAATGAAATATTAATTATACATGCATGAAAGGTAGCCTAAAATACCAAGCAAGTGCACAACTCTCTATCAGAGAAAAAAAGGTTTAGCATCAGTTCACTAGTTACACAGATGCCCATAGACAGTAATCTATAAGAATTATTTTAGGTGATCCTGTAAAAGGCAGCAGTGTTCTTGTGGCAGCTCTGGAGTTGTATAGAACTGGAAATATTGTTATCGATGCAATGACATACAATTTAAACACTATGACATTCTTTTGAGTGTTCTTGTAAAAGAACTCTTTACGCTGCCCTCATAAAAGTTAACCTAAAATACCCAGGAATTGTACACACTTCCATCACTGAAAAAAGTTTTAGAATGAGTTCAGTAGTTACAGATATGTCCGTACGGGGTAACGCACAAGAAATCTTTTGAGTGCCCCTGAAAAAGGAAGCGGTGTATACATTCTGACTTGTTCAGGTGTACTTTTTGTAGCTCAAGAATGGCAAATATCCTTACAATTGTAATGATATTGGAGTTAAACGTACAATGGCATTATTATGAGTGTCCCTGTAAAAGAACTATTAATGCTACAAGCATGAAAGGTACCGTAACATTCCAAGGAAGTGTACACCTCTCAATCAGTGAAAAAAAGTATAGATTCGGCTCAGTAGTTACAAAGATTCCATAGAGCGTAGTGTATAAGAATTTTTATGAGTGACCCTGTAAAAGGCAGCAGTGTTCAGGTGGCAGCTCTGGAGATCTAGAACTGGAAATATTCTTATAGACGTAATGACACTGAAGTTAAACACTATGACATTATTTTGAGTGTTCCCGTAAAAGAACTATTTATGCTTCCTGCATCACAGTTAGCCTAAAATAACCGGTAACTGTACACTCTTCCATGACAGAAATAAGTTTAAGAATGGGTTGAGTAGTTACAGAGATGTCCGTAGAGCGTAATGCATAAGAATTCTTTTGAGTGTCCCTGTAAAACGAAGCGTGTATACATTCTGACGTGTTCAGGTGTACTTTGTGCAACAAAAGAATAGCAAATATCCTCACAATATTAATGATGTTGAAGTTAAACAAGCAATGGCATCATTTAGAGTGTCCCTGTAAAAGAACTATTAAATATACATGCATGAAAGGTAGCCTAAGATACAAAGAAATTATACAACTCTCTAGGTAGCCTTTATACATGCATGAAAGGAAGATACAAAGCAAGTGCGCAACTCTCTATCAGAGAACAAAATGTTTAGTATTAGTTCACTAGTTAATCAGATGCCCATAGATAGTAATGTATAAGAATTATTTTAGGTGACCCTGTAAAAACAGCAGTGTTTATGTGGAAGCTCTGGAGATCTAGAACTGGAAATATTGTTATCGATGGAATGACAAACAATTTAAACACTATGACATTATTTTGAGTGTTCCTGTAAAAGAACTCTTTACGCTTCCCGCATAAAAGTTAACCTAAAATACCCAGGAATTGTACACTCTTCCATCACTAAAAAAAGTTTTAGAATGGGTTCAGTAGTTACAGATATGTCCGTAGAGTGTAATGCATGAGAATTCTTTTCTTTTCCAAGTAAAAATAAGCGTATTAAACATTCTGCTGTGTTGAGGTAACGATTTATTTCCAGTGTCCCTGTAAAAGAACTATTATTAATACATGCATTAAAGGTAGTCTAGGATACCAAGGAAGTATACAAGTGTCCATTAGTGAAAAAAGAAATAGAATCGGTTCACTATTTACACAGATGCCCATAGATCGTAAAGTATAAGAATTATTTTAGTGACCCTTTAAAAGAATGCAGTGTTCAAGTGGCAGCTCTGGAGATTTAGAACTGGAAATATTCTTATTAGCCCAAAATAACCAGGAACTGTACACTCTTCCAAGACTAAAAAAGTTTTAGAATGGGTTGAGTAGTTACAGATATGTCCGTAGAGCGTAACGCATAAGAATTCTTTTGAGTGTCCCTGTAAAAGAAAGCGGTGTATACATTCTGACGTGTTCAACTATTAATGATACAAGCATGAAAGGTGGCCTAGGATACCAAGGAAGTGCACAACTATGGCTATTAGTGAAAAAATTTAGAATCAGTTTACTATTTACACAGATGCCCATAGATCGTTATGTATAAGAATTATTTTAGTGACCCCGTAAAAGACGGCAGTGTTCAAGTGGCAGCTCTGGAGAACTGGAAATATTCTTATTAGCCCAAAATAACCAGGAACTGTACACTCTTCCATGACTGAAAAAAGTTTTAGAATGTGTTGATTAGTTACAGAGATGTCCGTAGAGCGTAATGTATCAGGAATCTTTTGAGTGTCCCTGTAAAAGGAAGCGGTGTTTACATTCTGACGCGTTCAGGTGTACTTTGTGCAGCTCAAGAATTTCAAATATCCTTACAATTGTCATGATATTGGAGTTAAACAAGCAATGGCATTATTTTGAGTGTCCTTGTAAAAGAACTATTAATGCTACAAGCATCAAAGGTAGCCTAACATTCCAAGGAAGTGTACACCTCTCAATCAGTGAAAAAACGTGTAGAATCGGCTCAGTAGTTAGAAAGATTCCATAAAGCGTTAATGTATAAGAATTTTTTTAAGTGACTCTGTAAAAGGCAGTAGTGTTCAGATGGCAGCTCTGGATATCTAGAACTGGAAATATTCTTATAGACGTAATGACACTGAATTTAAACTCTATGACATTATTTTGAGTGTTCCTGTAAAAGAACTCTTTATGCTTCCTGCATCAAAGTTAGCCTAAAATACCCAGAAATTGTACACTCTTCCATGACAGAAAAAAGTTTAAGAATGGGTTGAGTAGTTACAGAGATGTCCGTAGAGCGTAATGTATCAGAAATCTTTTGAGTGTCCCTGTAAAAGGATGCGGTGTATACATTCTGACGTGTTCAGGTGTACTTTGTGCAGCTCAAGAATTGCAAATATCCTTACAATTGTAATGATTTTGGAGTTAAACATGCAATGGCATTATTTTGAGTGTCCCTGTATAAGAATAATTAATTATACATGCATGAAAGGTAGCCTAAGATACAAAGCAAGTGCACAACTCTCTATCAGAGAACAAAAGGTTTAGTATTAGTTCACTAGTTAATCAGATGCCCATAGACAATAATGTATAAGAATTCTTTTAGGTGACCCTGTAAAAGACAGCAGTATTTATGTGGAAGCTCTGGAGATCTAGAACTGGAAATATTCTTATCGATGGAATGACAAACAATTTAAACACTATGACATTATTTTTAGGGTTCCTGTAAAAGAACTCTTTATGCTTCCTGCATCAAAGTTAGCCTAAAGTACCCAGAAATTGTACACTCTTCCATGACAGAAAAAAGTTTAAGAATGGGTTCAGTAGTTACAGATATGTCCGTAGAGCGTAACGCATAAGAATTCTTTTCTTTTCCCTGTAAAAATAAGCGCATTAAACATTCTGGTGTGAATTAGAATCAGTTCACTATTTACACAGATGCCCATAGATCGTAATGTATAAGAATTATTTTAGTGACCCTGTAAAAGACGGCAGTGTTCAAGTGGCAGCTCTTTAGATCTAAAACTGGAAATATTCTTATTAGCCAAAAATAACCAGGAACTGTACACTCTTCCATGACAAAAATAAGTTTAAGAATGGGTTGAGTAGTTACAGAGATGTCCGTAGAGCGTAATGCATAAGAATTCTTTTGAGTGTCCCTGTAAAAGGAAGCGGTGTATACATTCTGACGTGTTCAGGTGTACTTTGTGCAACAAAAGAATTACAAATATCCTTACAATTGTAATGATATTGAAGTTAAACAAGCAGTGGCATTATTTAGAGTGTCCCTGTAAAAGAACTATTAATTATACATGCATGAAAGGTAGCCTAAGATACTGTTATCGCCGATTAAAATAAAATTCAACACAAGAAACAGTGGACTGTAAACACAAAATTTTCACTTTATTGGGAATTGGAGAAAGACCACTTCGCCTCCCACGTTTCCCCATGGGCCTTGCACAACACACACTGGCGTTTTCACAAATCTACTTCATTATAGGTGGCGCGGCAATAGCGCATGCAAGCGCTAACATACCGGCCCCCATTGACATGTTTGAAAAACATTCAATCACATAATTATTATAAAATTCACATATGGAATTTAGATTGATAACTAATGAATAACTACACAGAAATTACATTAACTACCACAGAGAAGCACAGTAATACATATAAATTGTTTTTCATTTGGTAATAGGCAGATTTTTGTAATTGACCTTTTAAATACCCCCCTTTGAGTTTGACGTTCACAACTCTCACTTTACCATCTTTACCGGGAAAGAGTTTCACAATTCTTCCTAATGGCCAATTACAAACTGCGGTATTATCTTCCTTTAATATTACCAAGTCATTTACCGATACATTTTCCTTTTCAAAGACCCATTTTGTTCTCTGTTGCAAAGAACTTAAATAATCATTGGACCATTTTTTCCATATCAATTGAGTCAACTTTGTGGTCCTTTGCCATAACTTTAATTTATTATAGATATTAGTTACATCCGGTTCAACAATACAATTTATTGATCTTCCTATTAAGAAGTGGCCAGGAGTCAAAGCGTTCAAATCATCTGCATCAGATGAGAAAGGCACGAGGGGACGTGAATTCAAAATACCCTCAATTTGCGTTATTACCGTTAAAAAACCCTCATAAGTTAATTTTGCATTTCCCACCACTCGCTTAAGATGGTATTTGAAAGATTTGACTCCGGCTTCTCAAAGGCCACCAAAATTTGGTGCTCTGGGTGGTATAAATTTCCAATTAACACCTTCATTACTCAGATATCCAGACAAATCAGGATTTTGAACTAAATTTTGTAATCTTTTGAGTTCTTGATTAGCACCTATGAAATTCTTAGCATTATCAGAAAAAATGCAAGCACTTTTTCCTCTCCTTGCAAAAAATCTCTTTAAGGTTTCTATAAATGCTTGAGAAGTTAATTCCGTAACTATCTCTAAATGGATTGCTCTAGTGGCTAAGCATACAAATATGGCAGCATACACCTTATGAAAGATTCCCTTTCTTTGGTTCTTATACCTTATTAGAAAGGGTCCCGAGAAATCAATACCTGCGCAATTAAAGGGAAAGTTTGCAGTTACTCTTTCCTTTGGTAAGCTGCCCATAAATTGTTGACAAGGTTTAGGATTTGCCTTATAACAAATTACACAATTATGCACTACCTTCCTACAAATAGCTCGACCGTTTAACGGCCAAAATTTTAACCCTAATTGAAAGAGTAGAGCCTGAGATCCCAAATGCAAACATCTTTGATGAAAATAACTAACGATTAACTCACTAAGTTTACTTTTACCATGTAACGAAATAGGGAACTTTTGATTAATATTTAATGTACTGTTTACTAACCTACCTCCTACTCTTATTACTCTTTCTTCCATGGCTGAAAAAGTTTTAGAATGGGTTGAGTAGTTACAGAGATGTCCGTAGAGCGTTATGCATCAGAATTTTTTTGAGTGTCCCTGTAAAAGGAAGCGGTGTATACATTCAGACGTGTCAGGTGTACTTTTTGCAGCTCAAGAATGGGAAATATCCTTAATATTGTGATTATATTGGAGTTAAACATGCAATGGCATTATTTGTAGTGTCCCTGTAAAAGAAATATTAATGCTAGAAGCATGAAAGGTAGACTATCGTTCCAAGGAAGTGTACACCTCTCAATCAGTGAAAAAAACTATAGAATCGGCTCAGTACATACAAAGATTCCATACAGCGTTGTGTATAAGAATTATTTTAAGTGACCCTGTAAATGGCAGCACTGTTCAGGTGGCAGCTCTGGAGATCTAGAACTGGAAATATTCTTATAGACGTAATGACACTGCACTTAAACACTATGAGATTATTTTGAGTGTTCCTTTTAAAGAACTATTTATTCTTTCTGCATCAAAGTTAGCCTAAAATACCCAGAAATTGTACACTCTTCCATGACAAAAAGAAGTTTAAGAATGGGTTGAGTAGTTACAGAGATGTCCGTAGAGCGTAATGCATAAGAATTCTTTTGAGTGTCCCTGTAAAAGGAAGCGGTGTATACATTCTGACGTGTTCAGGTGTACTTTGTGCAATAAAAGAATGGCAAATATCCTTACAATTGTAATGATATTGAAGTTAAACAAGCTATGGCATTATTTAGAGTGTCCCTGTAAAAGAACTATTAATTATACATGCATGAAAGGTAGCCTAAGATACTGTTATCGCCGATTAAAATAAAATTCAACTCAAGAAACAGTGGACTGTAAACACAAAATTTTCACTTTATTGGGAATTGGAGAACGACCACTTCGCCTCCCACGTTTCCCCATGCCACTTGCACAACACACACTGGCGTTTTCACAAATCCACTTCATTATAGGTGGCGCGGCAATAGCGCATGCAAGCGCTAACATACCGGCCCCCATTGACATGTTTGAAAAACATTCAATCACATAATTATTATAAAATTCACATATGTAATTTAGATTTATAACTAATGAATAACTACACCGAAATTACATTAACTACAACAGAGAAGCACAGTAATACATATAAATTATTTTTCAACCGGTAATAGGCAGATTTTTGTAATTGGCCTTTTATATACCCCCTTTGAGTTTTGACGTTCACAACTCTCACTTTACCATCTTTACCGGGAAAGAGTTTCACAATTCTTCCTAATGGCCAATTACAAACTGCTGTATTATCTTCCTTTAATATTACCAAGTCATTTACCGATACATTTTCCTTTTCAAAGACCCATTTTGTTCTCTGTTGCAAAGAACTTAAATAATCATTGGACCATTTTTTCCATATCAATTGAGTCAACTTTGTGGTCCTTTGCCATAACTTTAATTTATTATAGATATTAGTTACATCCGGTTCAACAATACAATTTATTGATCTTCCTATTAAGAAGTGGCCAGGAGTCAAAGCGTTCAAATCATCTGCATCAGATGAGAAAGGCACGAGGGACGTGAATTCAAAATACCCTCAATTTGCGTTATTACCGTTAAAAAACCCTCATAAGTTAATTTTGCATTTCCCACCACTCGCTTAAGATGGTATTTGAAAGATTTGACTCCGGCTTCTCAAAGGCCACCAAAATTTGGTGCTCTGGGTGGTATAAATTTCCAATTAACACCTTCATTACTCAGATATCCAGACAAATCAGGATTTTGAACTAAATTTTGTAATCTTTTGAGTTCTTGATTAGCACCTATGAAATTCTTAGCATTATCAGAAAAAATGCAAGCACTTTTTCCTCTCCTTGCAAAAAATCTCTTTAAGGTTTCTATAAATGCTTGAGAAGTTAATTCCGTAACTATCTCTAAATGGATTGCTCTAGTGGCTAAGCATACAAATATGGCAGCATACACCTTATGAAAGATTCCCTTTCTTTGGTTCTTATACCTTATTAGAAAGGGTCCCGAGAAATCAATACCTGCGCAATTAAAGGGGAAAGTTTGCAGTTACTCTTTCCTTTGGTAAGCTGCCCATAAATTGTTGACAAGGTTTAGGATTTGCCTTATAACAAATTACACAATTATGCACTACCTTCCTACAAATAGCTCGACCGTTTAACGGCCAAAATTTTAACCCTAATTGAAAGAGTAGAGCCTGAGATCCCAAATGCAAACATCTTTGATGAAAATAACTAACGATTAACTCACTAAGTTTACTTTTACCATGTAACGAAATAGGGAACTTTTGATTAATATTTA
>JAWZYV010000325.1:0-20646 GCA_038373885.1 Cheiracanthium punctorium
TAAAAATAGCATAAATGAATTCAGAAGCCCTCTAAACGTGTCATTACACCAAAATCTCGAATTCGAATTTTTTCATAATTACAATACTTTCCTTACATGGTACATGTTCGGAAAGTAAAAATCGAGAGTATTTTTTTTTTTTTTTAAGTGATTTCAGTTATTGCTCAATATTGAAATGTGTTCTATTTAATCAGAAATTCACACTTGTATTACCTCCCCTTCTCCGATCAGTATAACTCATATTTTCCCCTTTGAAGCGTGGTGGTTGATCCGTAAAAACCACTTTATATTTCAGCACTTTCTGTGCTGTTCGCAAAAAAGTATGGTTAAAGGGTCCCAATGCTGAAAAAATCCAGACGTTGTCATCGATCCATTTAACCACCAGCGACATGACATTCGACCGAATAGCCCACCTGGCGCAGCAGAGCTCAAGAAATTTTGTATCGGCTATTCGGGCCAGATGAGCTATTCGATCGACCGCCATGTTATTAGCAGTTAAGTGGACCCATGGCAACGGCTGCACTTTTTCAGCGTTGGGCAGTCTATCCAGTTGGCCTTCTATATTGATGTGAAAAACCTTGCGTTTCAAAGGGTTAAAATATGATCTATCTTTTTTTTTTTTTTTTTTTTTTTTTTGCAGACTGACATTTTCTCTGTTGTTTAGCATAAAGTATAATGCGAATCGAGCAAACCCTTTTTACTTTCCGAACATGTACCATGTAAGGAAAGTATTGTAATCATGAAAAAATTCGACTTCGAGATTTTGGTGTTTTTACACGTTTTGAGGGCTTCTGAATCCATTTATGCTATTTTACGAGATGTATGTGTGTATGTGTGTGTGTGCGTGCGTGCGTGCGTGTGTGTGTATGTGAGTGAACACGATAGCTCCTGAACGGAGCATGCGATTGAGCTCAAATTGGATATATATGCCATAAACCACCGTCGCAAGACCGGTATTGATTTGGGTGTGTGTAGGACTTATAGTTTTTCTACAGGGCTACGACAAAGATTTCTTTTACATTATGGCCTATGGGGGAATTTCTTGAAAGTGCGCTAGCGTTTAAACGATACATTCGATAGAGCTCAAATTCGGTATACATGTTATAAACCACCATCCTAAGACCGGTATTGATTTTCATGTGTATAGGACTTATAGTTCTCCTAAAGGGCTACGACAAATCTTTCTTTTATGTTATGGCATAATGGCATATGGGGAGAAATTCTTGAAAGTGCGCAAGCGTTTAAACGGTGCATTCGATTGAGTTTCAATTTGGTATATATGTTTGAATGATTCATCGATTAAAATTTATTTAAGTGCTTGGTCATGATCTTAATCGTAAGTGTTCGGAAATTCGAGTGGAGTCACTCCAGATTTTTTTCTTTATATACAGGTGCATGCAGTGTTTCATTTCGTGTTTTACAAAGGACGCCGTGCCCTGCCTATCTTTTTTCACTGTCTATACGCCCTAATGAGCCTTGCTTTATTTTCTGTAGTGCTGGTGCGCCCTTCCTCTAATACAAGCCGGTCGATTCTAAAGAGTAGCCATTGGTTTTTCTTATTACCTATCCAGTGACGTTCTTAGGGCGTGGCAAACTGGGCAATGGCTCAGGGCCGCTAAAACTGAGTGCCGCTAAAAAACTGTTGAATTCATGGATATCAAGTAGTCCAATAACCCTTTAAACGCGCAGTGTTCCCGTTCTGGGAACACCCAACTCTGACGTTTTGACTGTTGCCAGTCAGGAAGAATAGATTTTTTTTCTATAAAAATAGTTACGGGTGACCTAGCTCCACGAGAATCCTTTACTTTTTAGCACGTCCAGGGGCGTAGCCAGAAATTTTTCATGGGAGGGGGGGGGGGTTACGACTACTACAACTGATATATATGTATACGTGGGTGTGATAATGTAGTGAGAATATACATTTTGTATGGCAAAAAATTCCTCATGGGGGGGGTTATGACCCGCCATAACCCCCCCCGTGGCTACGCCCCTGAGCACGTCCTTTTCCGTACAAAAAATGGTCACGATCATTTTTAAACAGCACTGACATCTGCTGAAAAATGGAAGAATGCGAGAACAGCTGGATGAATTGCCCCATGCTGGAAAAAGTGCAGCCGTTGCCATCGTTCGACTTAACGACCAGCAAGATGGCGGACGATCGAAACATTCATCGCGTGCCACAGATCTAGAGACCCTTTTTTCACGCAGCTGCCTGTGCCGGCTGCCCGTTTTTCAGCATTGGGAAAGGGTTGCGCCTCAAAGGGTTAAACAAAGTTCAAACTGTTATATTTCAGTGTCGGAATACTTGGAACATCTCTCTGATTTAAGGGTAATTAGAAAAAAAATAACGGTTACTCTTTTAAATGGATCACCCTGAAGAAAGAAAAATCAAGCCTTTTCTTTTTTTACGGGTATTGACTTATCCCAACGTTTTAAAAATTAAATCTTTCATTTTCAAAAGAAAAACGTTGTTCTGTTACCAAGGTCGTGCTTCGGGTTTTTGCTGCCCTACACAAAAAAGCGAATTACAAGTCTGCTGCTGTTCAATATGTGAACCGTTCGTGATGCAGCGGATATTCAGTCTAAAGTCAAATTCTTCCCTCCCCACACTCGCTTTAATGAAAGCCTCTGTGTGAGAAATCCCGTCATTTTTCATGGCTGTGCTCCTCATGTGCAGTTTTCAGTTCTTAGGTCAGGAAGTTTATCTGACTGCGGGCTATTCATAAATTCAATAGTTTGCGGCCCTAAACTTCAGAGGCCCTCCACGGCATAGGCGTAGAGTTATATGGGCCCGTGGGGCTCGAGGCCCCCCAATAAATTGTGAATAGGGGCTGAGCCCACCCAATAATTTATCACTCAATACAGAAAACTGATTTATACTAACATGAAAAAAAAAGTATTCACGCAATTTACAAACGTTTAAAAAAACCTTCACTTGTACGTTTAAAAATTTTCTTCTTTTGATTTCAATCATGATTTAGTATTCATTGTGATGCCCTGTAACACAAAATGTTACTATAAGCTGCCCTCGCCAGGCTCTGGTTCATTAAAATCAGATTATGCAATGTAAAGTATCAAATGAAGAAAATTTCAGATGTGTCTAAAATGCACTAACTCATCGAAAAAGTTTTTTTTTCCTCCTCTGTTTTTTTTTACTTTGCTTCTATTTTTAACTTATAACATGGTAGGAACATACTAACTTGGATATTTAACTTACATAGGTGTAGAATTCTATGGACCCATAGAGCTCGTGCGCCTCCAATAATTTACACATATATATAGTAAGTCATAGCTGCCAACTACTACGGAATATAATTAACCACTTTTTGTAAACAATACATTTCTTTATTATTTTTTTCAAGATAGTAACCAGCTCGCGCGCGCAGCAGAAAAATTTTGCTATATTTTAAGCCGAAAAATCATGTAGAAAAAGTGGTTAGTTATATTCCGTAGTAGTTGGCAGCTATGAGTAAGTTATATGTACCTGAATCAGTGGCGTAGCCAGAAATTTTTCATGGGGCGGGGTTACGACTTCTGAGACTCACATATACGTATACGGGTGTATGATAAGGGAGTGAAGAATATAAATTTTGTGTGTCAAAAAATTCCTCATGGGGGGTGGTTATGACCCCCCCCCTTGGCTACGCCACTGACGTGAATATATGTGGTTGTGGGACCCGGCCCCCCTAATAATTTTGAAAACTTTACGCTTATGCTCCACGGTTGCCCAGTTTGCCACACTCCTAAGCACGGCTCTGTTTGTTACAGTCTTTTGCCCGCAATGTCACTAATCGTGGCGACCTTTTGGCGAAACATCTCCAAATTTGGAACCAAAAATAAGTCTCCAAAAGAGATGATAAGAGTTAGCTAAGGCCTAAGAGCAATATTCCTAGAGATTTCTGTAAAACGTTCTATTAATCAATGGGGGAAACCCAAAATTTCACATCTCGCTTTCTTGTTAAGATTTTGATGCAACAAAATGCAAAAATTACCTATTTGATGCGTAGAAATACTTATTTTAAACTATTTTAAATCCCAGAACAGCGGCTGCCCCGAAAATTCGTTACAATATGCAGACAGACCCAACCGAAGTTTTTCATCTGCATCCCAATGGGTAGAGACTTAACCCTTAAACGCGCAGTGTTCTCGCTCTGGGAACACCCAACTCTGACGTTTTGACTGTTGCCAGTCACGAAGAATAGATTTAATTTCTATGAAAATAGTTGCGGGTGACATTGCTCAACGAGAATCCTTTACTTTTTGGCACGTCATTTCCCGTAAAAAGATTATTTTTAACAGCACTGACATATGCTGAAAAAATGGAAGAATGCGGGAACAACTGCATAGATTGCCCAATGCTGAAAAAAGGGCAGCCTTTGCCATCGCTCGACTTAACGACCAGCAAGAGGGCGGACGATCGAAACGTTCATCGCGTGCGCACAGTCTCGCGTGATCTAGAGACCCCTTTTTGATGCAGCTGGCTGTGCTCGCGCACTGCCAGGTGCATCAAAAAGGGGTCTCTAGATCTGTGGCACGCGATGAACGTTTCGATCGTCCGCCCTCTTGCTGGTTGTTAAGTCGAGCGACGGCAACGGCTTCCCCTTTTTTCAGCATTGGGAAAGCGTTGCGCCTCAAAGGGTTAAAACAGCGTCCATTGAAGGGGGTGGGGAGTGTGTGTTTGTTGTGTTGCGGCAAAGCTACGCAAGGGCTATCTGCCCAGAATCGGGGGTGCTTTAGTCGGAGGACTTTCGAAGGGGTCCAAACGCGTATTCGCGTCACGTGTGGAGAAAACCGACGAACACCAGACGATTAGATCGACAGCCGCGCGATAGGCCCGAACATGGGACCTTCACACTTCAGCCGTCTACCATTTGGAGGGTCTTATCCACTCGGACATGGTGGTGACGAAGGGGTGCGGGGGGGAGAGCGTTCGAGATCATAGACACTATGGGGAGGAGCAAGAGATCGTAGGATACGCAGAAGTTTGATTAAATATGTTTGGTGCGCAGTTCTTGGTTCTAAAACTCCACGGAAAATATATTACTTAGGAAAGTAGTGTCCTTTTCTTTTAAATAAATTTCAAGTAAATAAGTTTTCAATAAGTATTCAGTTACAAACAAGCATGCGAATAAGCACAGGAGTTGTATTTGTTCGATTTTAACCCTCCAAGTGGTTGGGACGTAAAATCCCGTCCACTTCGCTTCAGTTTTCCCCGCAATGCCTCTATAATTTAAATTATTTATAACACCCAGATATCATAAAGTATGTTTTGATATGTAAGCTTGTAAATAATTTAGGAGCTCATTTTTTTAATAATTAAAAGTTTTTCTATCATTTTTTTTTTTTTATATAATTTTAAAGCTGCATGAAAATTTTACCATGGAAACAATTTTACATTATTGGCCCATTTCCAAGAAGCTCGGGTGTTAAAGCAAGAATTTTATAGATAATATGTTTTTTCTTTCAAGTAAAGAGGTCCCCTTCCCCCTTTTTTTCCCGTCTACCCTCCTTGGAGGATTTTATTCGAAATGTTCTGCAAGCGATTTTAGATATCCGTGAGTGTTGCATTTTACAGCAAGAATTTTATGGATGTCCTTTTTCTTCTTTGAGATCGGATCCACCATGGCCGAGTGCATAAGACACTGAACAGGGTAGGCGGTTAAGGTGTAGAGGTCTCTGGTTCGGGGCCTATCGCGCGGCTGTCGATCTAACGGTCTGGAGTTTCGGACGGTTTTCTCCAGATGTAACGCGAATGCACGTTAGAACCCCTTAAAAATTCCTTCTCTCTAGGCGCCCCTCTCTTAGGTAGATGCCCCTCGTGCAGTCTTGCCACAACACAAAATCAAACAGTATGAAGAGGGGAGAAAAGATCTTTTTCCCCCTTAACCCTCTCGTCACCCTGAACCTCATATGAGGCTCCTACTTCAAATATTAAATCTTAAAATATAATTTAATAAATTATTAATGCATGAACAATAGATTCTCGTTATTTAAGTAATGGATACTACCCAGACAGCACATAAGCTTAAATCAAGTTTGACATTTCTGTGAATTTGACGCACTAATGCAAGCTTGACAGTTCAACTCATTCTAAGCTGGCAGCAAGCTTGCAGGAGTCAAGTTGAATTGTCAAGCTTAAATACAGCTTAATTTAAGCTTGAAAATTGATCCTCGAGTGATTTTTCCTTTTTAAAGGAGAGCGTTGATGGCGCCATCTGTGAAAGAGAATGTACATTAATTGTCTAGCGTCCTTTAAATTTGCTGAAAGTTTGTAAAAGATGTGTTTTATTTTTATTACCAGTGCCATATATATTACCGGCAAGGCAAACGGGGCAACTGCCCAGGGCCTACAGATTTTAGGGCCCAAAAATCTTACATCTTACACTTTTGTAGTTTTAAAATAAAATTACAAAAGATAAAAAAAAAAAACATGTTATTCCATACATGTTAGCAACTGTGATATAGCATTTCGAAGTAGCGTTTAACTATCTGTTTCTGTTCAGATTAATTAACACAAAATTTGTGTTAAGTAAACCCATTCTATATTTCCAAATATGGAAATTCTTCAAAATAAAATACAATTATACTACGAAATTGATTTCAAAATCAGTCGTTTGTCTCGATTTTGGCCAGCAGTATTGCTTCATGAGTGTTGCGGTACTGAAAGTTTTAAAACGTTTTTTTTTATTTTAATTTTGATTTTAATTTAATTTATTTTGATGCATTATTTTAATTTAAGCATCCCATGGAAAAATAAAAGAAACAAATAACACATCGCCCACTTATCAATTTGGCGAGAAAACAGCGTGGTAAGACACTTCAAACTTTAGTCATAGCTGCACAAGGCTGCGGTGGCGGAATGGATAGCGTGCTCGGCTGCTAAGCCAAAGGGCCCGGGTTCTATCCCAGCGACGAATGCTCGATGGAAACAGATTAAATTAAATTGAAATTTCAGCGTAGAGGGGGAAAATGCGCGGAAAAATAAATTATGTGGGGCGCGTTAGCCAGCGGGTGCCCCGTGTATTAAAAAATTTTTTTTTTTTTTGGAAAATTTTTTAAGCTTGTAATTAGCTTGAAATTTCAAGCTTGAAATGTCAAGCTTAATGCAAGCTGGGCAAGTGTAAACTAGAACACTTGATTCAAGCTTGCATCAAGCTTACACGACTGGAATTTTCAAGCTTAATTCAAGCTTATTGACTTGATAAATCAAGCTTGCTGCAAGTTTGCTGTGCTGTCTGGGTACCTGTAACTATCTAAATAAAAGGTAAATCACAAAACGTAGCTACTGAATTATTACAGATTTATTCTGATACTGGACAACATTGCAACATGATAATCAAGTAACATTCAAAATGCGGGTATCAAAATGACACAAACGGAAAAGAAACTAATAATGACCTTCAGACGTTTTAGTTGAAATAATCGACGTTGAGGTCGATTATTTCGAGTACGAGCACACTTTTTAGCACGTCATTTCCCGTAAAAAGATTATTTTTAACAGCACTGAGATCTGCTGAAAAATGGAAGAATGTGAGAACAGTTGATCAGACTACCCAATCCTGAAAAAGGGGCAGCCGTTGCCATCGCTCGACTTAACGACCAGCAAGAGGGCGGACGATCGAAACGTTCATCGCGTGCCACCGATCGAGAGACCCCCTTTTTTGACGACAGCTGGCTGTGCGGCATAGCCACCTGTGCTAAATGACGTGCTAAAAAAGTAAAGGATTCTCGTGGAGCTATGTCACTCGCCACTGTTTTTATAGAAATCCAATCTATTCTTCGTGACTGGCAACAGTCAAAACGCCCGAGTTGGGTGTTATCAGAGCGGGAACACTGCGCGTTAAAGGGTTAAATAAGGTTTGTTTGTTTTTTATAAGAATATTATAAAAATCATTTATAAGAAATACTTTCGTCGAAATTGAACACAATTTCCACTTTGATTGAAACATTTGTCCTATTGTTCAACAAGTTTTTTTCAATTCCGATGTTAAAGAAATCGGCTCTTTGTGAAGCAAGTCCAATACGGGACAGTATAGTTTCCACTTCGTACAGAAGCAAGTTAACAGTCACCGAGTGCAAGATACGGACTGTAAGGTGGATGATCTATAATCATTCCTGAAATTCCCATCCTGATTAGACCTAACCGATTGTGCAGAAGCATGCGGCCTTGCATTGCTACAGAGCAGCACCACACCACGTTTTTGATCGTCATACTCGATGGATCGAATGACAGCCCATAACTCGTAATCGCCACCGGCATCGATGCACCATTGCAAACGACTCTGCCGCCCATATAACGTCACTGCGCATGTCTGAATTCCGATCTGTAGTGTTGTTTATAGTGGATTATGGTTTCTGAGAGTGAACCGTATTCGCAAGTCATGGCTCAAAGGCATCGTTTAAGTCAGGGATGGGCAAACTTTTTCGGTCGCGGGCCAAAAATCGAAAAAAAACAAAGTTTGGCCGGCCAAGATCAATTTTTTCTAAAATTTCAAGAACAATATACAAGTATTACAATTTAACCCGTAAGCACGGGCGTCTACTTTTGTAACTTAAGCAGTCGCATGGGGTAAATCTTACCCCATTTTGTCTTCTTTATATTTTTGACTAAAAACGTTTTAAAAACAAATTTGCGGACTTATAACATAAAATACATCAGTTCTGTTACGTTTCATGGGAAGAAATCCAGCTTTTTATATTTATTTAGAGATTTTCTGGCAGTTTCTTTGAATATCATGCTTTCTGGGAAGAAAATCGCATAGGATATGCTTTATACCTAAGAACACTCATTACTTTATTAATAGGATATTAATTTCATTTAATAGCCTTTTGTCAATACATACCAGTAGTTTAACGTCAATTTATAGTTAATTCACATTTAGTTTATACTTAGTTTACGTTAAAAACGTAATGAAACGTTGTTAGTCGCACGGGAGTATTGAATCCCAAAGTGGAATTTTCTTCCCTTCCGGATAACAAAGAAACGAAATTCCTTCACTCACCCGAACTAGACCTTGACTTTGAAAGGTAGAAGACGGGGCAAACTTGTTCTCAAAAAATTTCTCCCATTTTACGAAGCAAAAAAAGTCGCTGGGGTGAGATTTACCCCAACGCGCCTGCTTACGGGTTAAATATGTTAATGAGATAAATGAAATGGCCATTTCATTTTTAAAAGTTCCTTGTATTGAGGTTCGAAGTGAGATGTACTGATTCTAAGGAGCGAGGCTCAATGCTCATCTGTCAGACTACTTCTGAAAAAATTCTCTCTAAGGTTCATAGTTGAAAACACTTGTTCTCATATATAAGATGAAGCAAACATAGCACTGATTTTCTGGGCGTGAGATATTCAATTTGGGAAACTTACTTTCGATAATGATTACTAAAGCTCTGGCATATTTAGAAACAACTACTTGAGAGGATTGTTAGTGTTCCGTCCTTCGCTGAATCACACAGGTACACGCCAGCGGCTTGGCTAGATATCGCCCTTGGCTCTGTTGGCGAGATTGCCGCTTTGGCGTATGATTAATGATCACTTTATCTTTCAGTATAGCTTACGAGTTGACCGCTTGTGCTTCGGTCGAATTTGATGTGTGAATTTGAATTTGATATAAGATGTGATGATACCTGGCTCTTGTGAAAGGATAAAACTTTGTACTTGTCAGTTATTGAATTAAATGGTTTGTTTTTAGAATGAATGGATGATTTATTTGCTCTCCCACTTTGAACTGAGGAAAATTCAAATGCCAGTTGGGTGTTTTCATGGTGCCGAAACCCGGGATATAGTGTGTACTTGAAACCTTGAAATTCCTTTTAGCCTACATGAAAAAGGTGAGCTGAACTTTTATAACTTCATTTGAATTTGAATTGACATTCTGTATAATATGGAAACAGTTGAGAAGCTTAAAGCTAAACGTACTGTGGAGCGAACTGCTCTTACGAAGTTAATAAATAAATTAGAAGGTCTTCTGAGGAAATTGAAAATACTAAAATTGATGAATTATTAGAAATAAATGAAGGAATTATTGTGAGAGAGGGTGCTTTGAAACATTTAAATTCTGAAATTGAAGCTCAGTTAACTGATGCAAAGGAATTTGAGGACATTTTGTCCACTGATAGTTATAATGAGAAAATATTATCTTCTAAGTGTACAAAATAAAGTTAAGGCTACGTAAGTGTAATGCAGTTGGTCTGATTGATCTAAAAACTGGTTCAGCTACGAGTGTAGGTAATGTTAAATGCTTTGCCGGCAATGTAGAGGTAAATTCTTGTTCATCAATGAAACTGCCGAAGCTGAACATTCCGAAATTTTCTGGTAGTGTAGAAAACTGGCTTGAGTTTTATAACTGCTTTGATACGTCTATTCATAAAAATATATCATTATCAAAAATTGAGAAATTTGCGTATTTGAAATCGCTTTTAACGGGACCGGCATACAAAATTGTTGAGGGTTTTCCACTGACAGAGGAAAATTACGACACATGTATGAAGCTTTTAGAGGAAAGATTTGGTAAAACTGACATAATCATTAATGCCCATATGAACAAGCTTTTAAGCATTCATCCAGTTAAAAGCTCTTCAAACTTGTATGCTTTGAAGAACTTGTATGATTTAGTTGAAGTTAACGTTCGTAGTTTAAGTAATTTAGGAGTAACTTCGGGCTCTTACAGTCATTTATTGAATCCTATTTTGTTGAAATTGTTACCACATGATTTAGTTCTTGAATATTATAAGAAGCGGAATTCAAAGGAGGATTCCGATGTAACTGCATTGCTTTATTTTATCAAATGTGAAATAGAATGCAGAGAAAGAACTTTGTCGATAACTAATGCTGGTGACAGCGGAAATTCGTCAACTGGGTTTAGGGGTCAAGCAGAAAATCGTAATCGAAAATATTTGAATAAACCAAGTTACGCAAATACTTTAAATGCTAATTTTAAATCTTATTGCGTCTTTTGTAAAAATAATCAACATTCTTCTAATGAGTGTGCTAATTTTAGTGATGAAAAGAGACAGAAATTAAAAAGGGAAGGAAGGTGTTATAAATGCTTCTTAAGATCTCGCTTATCTTCTGCATGTTTGAGCAAGCTATAACCCTGTGGAAAATGTGGAGGTGCTGACCATAATAAATTATTTTATTCTAAAACCCCCGTAAAGGCTGAGGTAACAGATAGTCAAACTATTGTTTCTAATTCACATTGCGACTTGATGGATGCTAAACATGCTGTTTTACTGCAAACTTGTAGCGTTACTGCACAGTTCAATTCAGGAGCAAAATGTGTAAGGTTATTACTTGATTCGGGAAGTGAGAAGAGTTTTATAACGAGGGATTTAGCACGTGAATTGAGACTACCTGTTTTGAGAAGAGAACATTTAACAATCTTCGCTTTTGGTATCAATGGAGACGTGAAAAGGAATCCAATGTTTTTAGAGTTAAACTGCGAAGCAATCTGAATCCTCGTCGCTATATTTTTGTTGAAGTACTAGGTACCGATTTGATTAGTGCCACAGCCTTAAGAGCTCCTGGATGCGATCAAGCGATTAAGAAATATATAGAAAAGAAAAACTGGACGCTGGCAGACCCCTCCCCGCATGAATCAGAAATCAGCATTTTGCTTGGTGTAGATTATTTCTGGACTGTTCAAAGAGGCATAGTTGAAGAAATTAATGAAAAATTGTATGTTGCTAATACAGTTTTTGGATATACGATTGTCGGAAAAACAAATTCGGAAAATAGTAAAATCATTAATTCACATTTTGTATCATGTGGGGGTGAGGGAGAAAACTTTAATTTGGAACGCTTTTGGAAATTAGAAACTTTGGGAATTTCCGACGATAAAAATGAATCATTTTCGCAAAGTGATTTAGATGTTATTGCTTCCTTTAATAATAACTTGAAGTTTGTGAATGGAAGGTATGAAACAAGATTGCTCTGGAAGGAGAATAAAAATGAATTGCAATCCAATTTTGATGAAGCTAGGCACAGACTTTTTGGTTTAAGATCGAAACTAGTGAAAGATGCTATGTTACTGAATGAATATAGGGAAATTTTGGATGGACAATTGAATTTGGGTATAATTGAGGAATGTGAATACAGTGAAAATGAAGTAAATACGTACTACATGCCTCATCGACCAGTGGTGAGGGCGGACAAGTTTACGACTAAGGTTAGAATTGTGTTTGATGCATCATCGAAAAGTAAAGATGCTAAATCGTTGAATGAATGTTTACTGTCGGGACCTAACCTAAATCCCAATATATTAGACATAATTTTAAAGTTCCGTTTTTATAAAATTGCTTTCGTTAGTGACATAGAAAAGGCTTTTCTCTAAATACAGATAGCTAAAGAGGATAGAGATTTTCTGTGATTTATTTGGCTAAACGATCTCGGTTTGAAAAAGCTTACTCTACCTCGACTTGAGCTCATGGCGGCTGTAATCGCAGCCAGAATGGCCAAGTACTTGAGAAATGTTTTTGGACTGAAATCTATCGACGTGCTTTTGTGGTCGGATTCACAGATTTGCCTTCACTGGATCAAGAATACCGCAAAATTGTGGAAGCCATTTGTCTCTAATCGCGTCATTGAAATTCAGAAAGACTCTTCCAGAAAACTGGAATTTTTGTAAAAGTGCAGATAATCCAGTAGATAAATTGACGAGAGGAATGAGCCCACAATCTTTAAGAATTGATGAGCTATATTGGAGAGGTCCTCCTTGGCTGTGTCAGCCTTCCGATGGTTGGAGTAATTTCACACCAGAAGTTAAGCTTGACAGTTCTGTTTTGGTTCTCGAAAAAAGGGTTCAGAATGATGCTGAGGTGAATGTAGTGCAAGAATCAAACATCGAAGATTTTACGAGGAAGTTTTCTTCATGGAACAAACTACGACGGGTAACCGCTTGGTGTCTGCAATTTCTGAGAAAACCTTCTACTGTTCATGCTAAATTTTTGATAACGAATGAATTAGATAATGCAACTGACGTAATATTAAAAGCCGTTCAGCGCCAACACTTCTATGAAGAAATCAAGTGGTTGGTCGCAAGAAAGCCCATAAGTAGAAACAGCAAAATCATATCATTGAATCCATTTTTGGACGATAATGGAATACTGAGGGTAGGAGGGCGGCTAAAGAACTCTAAAATTTTGGAAAATCAAAAACATCCGATTATCGTACCGAAAAATCATTACGTTACAAGTTTAATTGTAAGATATCATGAAAATCACTTACACGGCGGAACACAATTGTTACTTTCTGCAATCAGGCAAATGTATTGGATCATTAATGCTAGAGATGTAGTTCGAAAATGTATTTGGAGCTGTGTCAAATGTAGTAGGTATCGAGCGAATATGGCCACTCAGTTAATGGGGGGACCTTCCTCGATCAAGAGTAGTACCTTCTGGAACATTCTCGAGGGTTGGTGTGGATTTTGCAGGCCCCTTTCAAATTAGAAGAGGAAGAGGCCTTCGTCCTGTAAAGTGGTATGTTTGCTTATATGTATGTTTTACTACGAAAGCAGTCCATCTTGAAATGGTAGGCGATTTGATATCAGATGCTTTTATTGCATCATTGAGAAGATTCGCAGCGAGAAGAGGGAAACCACAAGAAATCTTTAGCGATTGTGGAACTAATTTTGTGGGCGCTAGCAAAGAGTTAAAGAAACTTGATCTCATCATTCGAGAAGGAAAGGAATTTCACGATTATCTCGCTGATTAGGGCATAAAATGGAGTTTCAATCCTCCCTCTGCTCCACATCACGGTGGACTCTGGGAAGCTGCCGTAAAGTCGATGAAGCACCACCTTAATAGGGTGGTGGGTGCACAAGTTCTTACCTACGAGGAGATCCTGACGCTTCTTCATCAGGTTGAAGCTTGTTTAAATTCCCGACCTTTAACACCGGTATCAGCTGATCCGTCGGATTTGAGTGCACTTACATCCGGGCACTTCATCATTGGAGCCCCTTTGACATCTGTACCCGAACAGAATTTGACCGAAGAGAAAATACCAATATTAAGACGATGGAAGCTCGTTCAGCAAATGCTTCAAAGATTTTGGAAGCGTTGGTCATCTGATTATTTGTCTCAACTTCAGCAAAGAACTAAGTGGAAGCCTCCTCAAGTGGATATTGCAGTTGAAGATTTGTTTGATTAAAGAGGATAATTTACCTCCAACTAAATGGAAGGTCTGTCGTGTGCTTGAGGTTTTCCCTGGATCGGACAATAGAGTTCGCGTTGTGAGACTTAAAACAACTTCTGGTGAACTAACACGTCCAATTACAAAACTTTCCAAGCTCCCTATACTGAACTCAGTTTGAACTTTGAACTGAAGTTTTAGCTTTTATAAAATTTTAAAGTTGCCTTTTAATTGCTGTGTTTTAAACTAACTTTGAGTTAAGATGAATGTTATGTTTTATTGATTGTTAATTAATGTATTAATAATTCTTTTGTATTTTTCAGTTTTCATGAACCATTTGTTCATGGCTGGGGAGGATGTTCCGTCCTTCGCTGAATAACACAGGTAAACGCCAGCGGCTTGGCTAGATATCGCCCTTGGCTCTGTTGGCGAGATTGCCGCTTTGGCGTACGATTAATGATCACTTTATCTTTCAGTATAGCTTACGAGTTGACCGCTTGTGCTTCGGTCGAATTTGATGTGTGAATTTGAATTTGATATAAGATGTGATGATACCTGGCTCTTGTGAAAGGATAAAACTTTGTACTTGTCAGTTATTGAATTAAATGGTTTGTTTTTAGAATGAATGGATGATTTATTTGCTCTCCCACTTTGAACTGAGGAAAATTCAAATGCCAGTTGGGCGTTTTCAGTTAGATTGCAACTCAATTCATTCAAGCTGCAAATTGGACCTCACTGCTTCACAATTTGCGTTGAAAGGCATGGTAAAAATATCCAATTCTGTTTGAATGGCACTGAAATCTTGAAATCTGCGTTCGAACTCAAAATGCACTTTTTTCAAGCCATCTTCATAATTCTTATTATGGATATATAATATATAAATATATATATTCTTTCAATTTCCGTCGGACCGGCTAATTAAAATTCCACCCGCGGGCCGTAATTTGCCCATCCCTGATTTAAGTGAAGGGGGGAAATGGCGAATAATTGGCAGAATCGAGTGAGGTCAAAAGCAAATGAAAGTCCTCCGTAGACTTGAATATCCATCAAAGTGTCATCAAGCGATTGGATCCGCTTTTTAAGATGTGGATCGGTTAACCCTTTAAGGCGCAGTGATCCCTCTCTGACGTTTTGACTGCTGCCAGTCACGAAGAATAGATTGGATTTCTATAAAAATAAGTTGCGGGTGACAGAGCTCCACGAGAATCCTTTACTTTTTGGCACGTCATTTCCCGTATAAAAAATGGTCACGATTCGTTTTAACAGAACTGACACTGCCGAAAAATGGAAGAATGCGAAGAACAGCTGGATAGATTGCCCAATGCCGAAAAAAGGGCAGCCGTTGCCATCGCTCGACTGAACGACCAGCAAGAGGGCGGACAATCGAAACGTTCATCGCGTGCCCCAGATCTAGAGACCCCTTTTTTGACGACAGCTGGCTGTGCCAACAACCACAAACAGAGCCTGACTAAGCCAACTTGGGGCAAAGGGCAGGCAGTTGTCATTGCAGCCGTTTTCATATGCACCCATTCAGTTTACAAAATTTAGAAAGCTTAGAACTGCAGGCTTCATTGAGTTCCAAGGCTTTCTATTCTCGTTGATGCTTGAAACTTTTTTGCAACTGAGAACGTATGGAACTTGGGTACCGTCCAAAATAATCCTATTGACCAGGCATTCGTCATTTCGTTCAAAATGTTTTTTTTTTAATCTTTATGTAGTAGAGTTTAATATTTTTTAGAGAATTGTTGGTACAGAGAGACAGCAAAACTTTACAACAAAATGCAAAAGGAACATTTGTTGATTTAGGGGGGGGGGGGGGCATCTTTGACTGGTGCTCCGGGGAAGATGGCCCGGCTGCGTATTCCTTAGTCAGGCTCTGACATCTAAAGATTGGGTTTTTACAGAATTTCAGGATGCCACAGGAGCTCCGAGCAGAGGAAGGCTTAACCCTTTGAGGCGCAACCGTTTCCCAATGCTGGAAAAAGGGCAGCCGTTGCCATCGCTCGACTTAACGACCAGCAAGATGGCGGTCGATCGAAACGTTCATCGCGTGCCACGGATCTAGAGACCCTTTTTTTTACGGAGACTGGATGACGCAGACTGATCTGTGGCACGCGACGAACATTTCGATCGTCCGCCATCTTGCCGGTCGTTAAGTCGAGCGATGGCAACGGCTGTCCTTTTTCCAGCATTGCGAAAGGGTTGCGCCTCAAAGGGTTAAATGGATTGGCCCCCTCACCAGTCTTGAACCCGATTGGGCATGCGTTGGGATACTTTAAGGCTTCGAATTTTAACGCGCCGAATTCCTCCCTGAAATTTCCAGGACCTGAGAAGTGGCTTGTAATTCCACTAGACTTGATCGACTAGGGATGGACGCGAGACGACTTTTTTTGCCAGACTTGACAGAGATTTACAAGTTTTTTGCGAGACGAGACACACATTTTTAACATTACGATATAGGGATTTTTGCGAGACGAGACAAGCTTTTAGGCTATTTTGCGAGACGCTTATTTTTCGTCTCGCGTCCATCCCTATGATCGACACTGTCGTACTGTCTGTAAAACGAAGATGTGAACTTCGCATTATCTGTCCGAAGTGATTCTATACCAATATTAAAGTTTTAAAAGAAATTCCACAAGAAGTATTTAAATTTCTTCAAAACTATAAAAAACTTCAAAAAACTAATGTAAAGGAAAGCGTTTTTATTCTGTAAGTTTTATTTTGATGTTAAAAACCTCCTTCAGGTAATGAACCAGTCCCATATTTTTAACTGTCTTGTTTGAAAGTTGCAGAATTGCTACTCAAAGAAAAATGTTAATTTGCTTGGTTAAGGCAAAGCTGCACGAGCGTTTTCTGCTAAAGGGAGAGGGGATGCCTTGGGCGGAGGACGTTTCAAGGGGTTGTAACGCGTATTCACGTAATACCTGGAGAAAACCGTCCAAAACTGCAGACCGTTAGCTGGACAGCCACGCGGCAGGCCAGAACCATGGACCTTTACATATCAGCCATCTAGCAATGTTTAGTCTTCTTATCTACTCGGTCATGAAAAGAAAAGTGATCGGAAATATGTAACAATTCATTACTTTCAATAAATCAAAAATACAGAACAATTGAATTGCGTCGTAGCTAAAGTTTATTTCCTGAATCAACTCTTTTAGAGCCTTTTAGCAAAGTTTCTTAACATTACAGTAATTACCTTTAGAGTTTGGGTGGTTTGCGACCAGGCAAAATCTTAAAAATCTCATTTCGAAAAAATCCAGAAATTAAGGGTGTTACCTTTGAAGTGACTAAGATTGAAACTCCTGTAACTCAAGTTCTAATCAAGATGGTGGCAACAAAATTCAAACTGATTCAGAAAACTAAAACATGTATGTACGTCTAATACTAAAATCAAAAATGAAAAATCAGATTTTTGTCCAAAAATTGCATTTTAAGAGATAGACTTAAATCGAAAACAGTTTAATTCCCCAGGCAGATTGAAAATGTTTGAGGCTCTCTTGGTTTAGTCTCCACTCTGAAGCTTATACTCCATGTAAATTTTATATTATTAAAGAGAAGGTTGAGACAGAACGTAAAAGAATCTCTCTACATTATCTTCATTAAGAGTTCAGATTCATGAAAGCGGAACAAGAAAGGTCAATCACGCCTAAAAACACCCATTATAAAACTGTTTTAACCCTTTGAAGCGCAACCATTTCCAGATCTCGAAAAAGTGAAACCGTTGCCCTCGCGTGATTTAACTACCAGCAAGATGGCGGTCAATCAAATCGCCCAGTCCATTGGTCACAGCCGGCTGTGTGGCGGCCGCAAACCAGCTGTGTCAAAAATGTTCTTTAGCTCCGTGGCACGCACTGGGCGATTCGATCGACAGCCATCTTTCTGGTAGCTAAATCGTGCAATGGCAACGGCAGCACTTTTTCGACATTGGGCAGTCTATCTATGGGCGAGATTCAAGCGAAACACATTTCGAACGTTTTCCGCGTCGAACAGGATAAACTTCGAAATATATCAATGTTTCTTATTCAACTGAAACAAACCAATCGTGTTTTGATCACGTGACAGCGCGATAGGTTCGCTCATTGGAAGCATTCTGCCAAAACGTTCGATTCGAACTCGATCGCGCGCGTTTCACTTGCATCTCGCCCTAAGATGTCCTCCTCGAGTATTTAATTGAAATCGAATTTATTCTTCGCGAATCAAAACAGCCAAAGTGTCACAGTGAGGATACGGCGCGTTTAAGGGTTTTAAACAGAATCTTGATTGGGCCCCCCCATTCATTACAAAGATTGGAATACAAATATCTTTCACTGTTCTTATCGTTACTTTTTGGAGAAGTTCGGAACGATGGGCACAGAAAAGGAATCTCTGACACCACTTCTTTCTGATATAGCTTAACCCTTTAACGCGCAGTGATCCCGCTCTGGGAACACCCAATTCTGACGTTTTGACTGTTATCAGACACGAAGAATAGATTAGATTTCTATAAAAATAGTTGCGGGTGACCTAGCTCCACAAGAATCCTTTACTGTTTAGCACGTCATTTCCCGTCAAACAATTCTCACGATTATTTTTAACAGTACTGGCATCTGCTGGAAAAATGGAAGAACGCGAGAACAGCTGGATAGATTGCCCAATGCTGAAAAAAGGGCAGGCGTTGCCATCGCTCGACTTAACTACCAGCAAGATGGCGGACGATCGAAACGTTCATCGCGTGCCACAAATCAAGAGACCCTTTTTTGACGCAGCTGGCTGTGCGCGAGCACAGCCAGGTGTCGTCAAAAAGGGGTCTCTAGATCTGTGGCACGCGATGAACGTTTCGATCGTCCGCCATCTTGCTGGTAGTTAAGTCGAGCGATGGCAACGCCTGCCCTTTTTTCAGCATTGGGAAAGGGTTGCGCCTCAAAGGGTTAAAGCAAATAAGACCTTGAGATTTTTTTTCAAGCCGAAAAAATTCCCGCTTTAGAACATCGCGGTAGAGCATGCAATGTAACATAAAATGCGTAGCGTAAAACGCTCATGTCTCTGAACAGAGGCACACACTGTTCAGTTCCCTCAGAGTGGAGACTACTGAACCCCTCCACCGCGATAAGGTGGAGCCTCGTCGGAGGGGGCCCCCCTCCCCCCAGAGGATGAGTTGACCAAAGTGGCGAAACAGATATTTTCAGCGAAAAATATTAGAATACGTTTACCGTGTTCTTTAAGCAAACAAGTGCATCTAACCACAGTAAACTCTCTTGGCGGTATTTTTATGAAGAGTACACAGAACGATATAATGACTTTGCATTTTCAAAAGTAAGTGACAATACAGACGTAGTATATTTTGTTTTTACAATGAAATTCAAGAATAGTTTATTTTCGAAAATATTACGAAGTAATTAACCCATTTATGCCTAGTGTCCCTTTTTTGGGACGGCATTTTCGCTATTACTCGAAAACGCTATTTATTTTTCCTAGGCTTTATTCATGAGTATTGAGCCTCAACTCTACAAAATATTTTAACATGACCCAGTAGGATGTTGATATTTCGATTTTTATGCATAATGATTTTAAAAGAAATCATCCCTTGTTCAAGAAGTTGACTTCAGAAATTTATCGATTATTTCTGTTATCAGTGAAAATCGAAGAAAGTCGCAAAAATATCCAGGCACAAATGGGTTAAAGGCTTTTTTATTTATTAAACCGCTATTGCAGCGTAATGTGATCATTTAAATACTACAATAGACATAATAATACTGACAGATTGAACATCACAAGCTGAAAGCGGCCCCAAATGCTTTTCATACCAGTGGCATGCTCATGATTAAACGCCTGTTACACTTTTTGGAACTTCCTTTAGGACAAGAAGGGTGTACTGAAAACTGCTCGTGTCTCAATAATACTTCCTGATTTGAATAGTTTTGACAAAATAGCGTTGCTACTGCCTTAAAAATTCTCAGCAGCCGTGATTTTAAAAGAAATAAGCTGTTTTGCAGCACAAATAGGAACAGAATTCAAAGATTTGAAACTCCGAAGCTTAATCTATTAGTTATTTCAACATCTATCATTTCCACTCGCATTTTGGTCAATTCATCCTCGTGATTTTCTGTCCCCTTTTTATGCAACCACCACGAGACAAAAGACGTGAATCAAATATTGGAACATCGGAGCTACTTGGCGACAAAAAAAAGTCGCCAAATTTGGGTGGTGTCGAGATAACGGAAAAGTACCCGTAACTCATTCCATTGCTATATCATTATTATAACATGCATTTAAAAGGAGCTGTTCATTATTCGAGAAGAAATGGATCAAAAAATTATTCAAGTGAGATCATAATTACAAATTGAAAAAAGGAAAAAATGTATTTGTAATTATTCCTCTTTAAAACGGGACTAACGGGATGCAGTTTGAAAATGAGGCTCAAATTATGATGTTTTTATTTTTAAGAAAACAGAAATGGAAATTTTATGAAAGGAGAAAACAGTTAAACAATCTGTAAGTGGCTGCAACTAAATTTAATTCTTACACTGTCATAAAATTAATGA
>JAWZYV010000326.1:0-20533 GCA_038373885.1 Cheiracanthium punctorium
ATGTATAATATTATTACTTTAATTTTTATCAGAAAAAAAAGTTATATCCCTGTGGTAAACAATAATAGAAAAACATTCACATGCTACCTCAAAATACGAAAATAAAATTGATTTAGGTAATCCTCACTATCAAGCACATAATAAATCATATGAAACTACCTGATACTAACTTAATTCAAGATTTCTTCTGTTAAATGAAAAAGTTCTGCAGGTCTTAAAAAAAGAAAAGGAAATTGACATCAGTTGCAATCCACGTCGTTAGATTACATCACTCTTCCTGCGAAGTAAAGACCACTTCCAAACGAAAGCTTCCACAAATAAACCTTAATTTTGTTCTAGAACTTAGTATGGCAAGAAGGAATACGCTTGTGGCGCCTTAGATTCATGATATTTTACGTCTCGATTATCCCAGAGCGTCGGGTTGAAAAAATATTAACTTCAGTGTAAGGAAAATTGAAAATAATTTGACGGAGTCTGATTACATTAGAGTTATGGTTAGAAAACTATTGTGTTTATGTCTTTTTTATCTGTATATAAAAATATGTTTAATATAAATCTATACTATAAAGAAATCTTGATAATTTTTTTAGGTTTTCATTGCTGTATCTGAATTTGGCTAAAGAAGACTAATGCCTCAGTATGATGCAAAACATATGTTAGGAAAATCTTACAAAGGATTGCATAATAGTAAAAATACTGCATATCATTTGTTAATTACATGTATTATCATCATGCGGTGTAGCCATTCGTTTAAAGAAAACTTAAAAACCATACAAAATTTCCCATTTCAAACATGTGAAATTTAGTCACCAAATAATCAGATCTTTAAAAGCAATTGATTGTCTTTTTAAAGTTTAACGGGAAATGAAAAAAAAAAACAAAACTAAAGAACTTTCAAAACTGGATAAACATATTTACTTCCGTCAATATTCGTCAAATTTTCATTTCTTGAAATCCTAAATAACTCGAGAAAAGAATACATGTGTCTCATATGAATAATTAAAAATTTCGCTCAAACGATTAAACTATTCATGAAAATTTCTTCCATAACTCGAAAAAAGTCATATAAATGCCTCTGATGGGCATGTGTAAAATATTTCAATCATTTTTGTAATAAAAAATCCTGTCACTTAAGAATTCCTGAAGAAAGCGGGAAAGACAAAATACCTCTTGTGGAGTGCACCGCTGTAAAATCTGAAGTAAAAATAAACATTTCGCTCTTATGTACGCAACTGACAGGGTAGTGTAGTAACTAGCTCAGTTAACTACCCTCTTACCAGACAGCTGGACCGTACTTCATGTTCTATAAATTCCACGAGACGGAAAAGGAAAAATATTAACAAGTAGTTTTGGTATCTCAGCTAGTCTGTTTGAAATTTATTAAAAATATTTTCCACAGTGTGCTTTAGCACAATATTCTAGATAATTTGGGTTTTCGATAACCCCACTATCTTCAAGCTGCTTTCGACATCTACTTATAAAGAGTAGACTGCATTTATTAAAAATTTTTTCAGTGACAAGCTACTATTAGATTACAGTTTGTGCATAATATTCATCAGATTAGACAACAAATACAAAACTTTATATCTCTGTCAATTGCATAAATAATTTACTTGTATGCACATTTTAAGAATTTGCAATTTTCCTCAAGAGTTCTGCAAACATATTGAGTACAATTCCTAAGGAATTTGACACTTGAATGTGGATTAAGTAATCAAATTAAACATTGTTTATGAATTGCTAAATGAGTCATACTTATCAAGAATGTAATGGAATTACTTACAGAACTGAAACGTGAAACATATTCCCCATCTATTGCAATAAAAATACTTAAACGAATAAGAGCATATAGATTATTTAGCGGAAAATTTCAATGCTAATCAGAGATGCGATACACACACACATCATTCAAAATGATTTGCCTTGAGGCCTTAATTTGATAGTAAATATTATATAAATTAATTTTCAGATTCAATCTTAAGTTCGTTCCTGTAGCACGTGATTGTCATATGTAAAGCGGTGAGAGAGGTGATATATTATACTTGTATTCTTTCTCTAAAACCAGATATTTAATTCAAGTTCTTAAATACAACAATAAATTACGACTCATTCACTTGCATATCTTATGATAAAACTAATACGAAAGTAATTATCAAGTTGTAATTTTACATAAATAGAAACTACAAAAATTAAATGGCACTTAGAATTTTCACAGTGAATTGTGGATTTTAGAATTGTGTTCTGTATGTGGAGCGTATAAATATATACAGGATAGACCAAAAAGGTGGTAACACGCTTTAATCCTTTATCTAGTAGGCATCAGATAGCAAAATAAACTGAAAATAAAATGCTCAAAGTAGGTAGGAAAAAAGACTACATGAAGGAACAATTTCAAACGTTAATTCTCAAAAGTTACATTTTTAAAAATTTGTATACAATTCCCCTACATAATTTTCCCAGTATATGGTATTCGCTCCTTACACTAATAAGATGATGTACAAAGTTTCAGCTTTTGATCATAAAATGTCTCAGATATATCTGTAAACAAAGATGATCAGGAACTGCACAAGAATTTGAATTTTAACGTTTATTGCTAGAGTCCAAAATTATTTCCTTCAGTATTGCTGCACGTCCCCTGAAACGAGATCATCCGATGTGATTTTCTCCCATCGAATTCTGTAGAAGAGGTTTAAATCAGCATATATTTATATTCATATCTCTGAATATTTGCATGATATAATTCTCAAATTTTGTGCATCTCCTCATTAGAATATGGGGCGCATTTTACTAACTGTTTTATTTCATACCAATTAAAAAGTGTTCCGATACCAATGAAAAAGTGTAAATTTAAAAAAAAAATAATCAGGAGAAATGTTTTGAATTAGTCTTTTCCCCACCTTATATTGAAAATTTTGAAAATTTATATTGCCTACTTATCTTTAATAGATGAAGAATTGATGCATGTTACCGACTTTTTTAACACCCTGGATATAAAGAAAAGTTGTCTCTGAGAACATAAAATGAACCTTCAAATTAAGCAAATTCATCAAGTAATGCCACAATATTTATTAGATAAGCTATTATTTATTAGATAACCGTTGATTTGATATCGGTTGTATAGCAAATCAACGGTTATACTATATCTTTCGGTGTAACCGTAATGAAAATTATTCCACTGCAATTACTATATCTTGTCAACATAATATCAAGGAATTAGTATAAATATCTGAGCGTTGTCCTAACTATTCCGAAGGTGGTACCTTCATATATTTCGATACATTTTATTTTATGTCAGTATTCTAAATCATCTATTTCTAAAAGGATTTTTGCCCATTGCAATACATTTAATTGTAGATTTGTAAAAATTATTAACACAAAAATAACTGTTTTGTTGCTACAGGTACACACAGTTTAAAAAATTAAATGAAAACTGAAATTTTGATGTAAATTTTTTAAAAATCTTATCTGCACGTTAATAAATTTATTTAAACATAAAGTAATAATTTATAAAATCTCACAAAATTTTTAATTTTATCAAGAATATTAATTATTAATTTTTAATTTTTATACATTAATTATTGTGTTATCAGCCAAACAAAATTTTTAATTTCGATCTTTAGTTTTAAGGAAAAAAGAAAATATTTAAGAAATTTATAAACAAATATTACAGAAAAGTATAATTTAAAAATTATTTCACGATAAAATGTTTAAAACTCCGAATGAATAATAATGAATGGTTCGTGAAATTTTTATTATACACTACATGATTCACATTTATAAAGGCAATATGCCATCATAAATAAAGAGATGAGCCTTTTTGCTCACAAAAGACACTTTACTGGCGGCACATACAAAACACATAGAATTTAGTTGAAACTTTAAAATACATTAGATTGACGAGTTCGGTCGAAATCGGGAGGAAAGTACCTATGCACTTCTCACTGAGTGAAGTCGATCTCTCTTTCTTGAGCTGCTCATCTCGGCTCTGGGTTGGAATCTCAAGTGGATTTCAATCACGCAGGATGTTTGTAGTAAATGTTAGAAAGTTATGAGATTCCTCACGTCACTATAGTGTCTAATTCTGGAGAGCCCTTGAAACACTCAGGGATTTATTCGTTTTATAATATCAGAACTGCACATTATCAAAGATCTATAGCTTCTTGCCGAAGACTTTGCGATATCACTCAGATGAAAGTTATAGGAGAGATTAAAGTATTGAGGGGTAAAGAAAAACAGGAGCATCACTCATATATCTGTAAGTATTAATTGTTCATAATTATTCAGACAACGTCACAGCAGAATTAAAATGAACTATAAATATATATTAAAATCCTGGTGTATATAGAATCACACAAGGAAGAACACTCACATAAAAACACCTACTCAAGAAAGGATTCAAAGTGTAAACTGAAATTTCAATTTTAGTTTTGTGAATAAAGAATGTTTTTGGAAAAAAGGGAAATATTAAAAGAATGAAAAATTTTTATTATATACGATTCACATTTTATAAAGAACAATATTTTGGATATTTAATCCACATAAGAAAATTGATTTACACTGGAATACGTCTTTGAGAGGATTACGTATTTTGGATTTATATGCAGAGTTTGATGCATAGTTAAAATTTAAAACAATGAAATTTAAACATAGTTATTATTAAAATAAAATTTAAACCTAATTAAAATCAACACAAGTTTGAATGTTATTACTATTATAGAAGTGATTTCCATAAAATTTAACATTTGTAAAGGGAAGAATAACGAATTTAATGAAAATTCACTATTTGATTTTTTTATATACGAAAACAGTCAATTTTCTTAATCAGCTCGAATTGAGAGTATTTTTATTGCATTATTTCTTCTATCAGATCTTTACAAAAGTAAGCCACTTTAATTGCTAAATTATAATTGACGTTACTTTCCTCAATTGAAAATAAATATTGCAGAATTAATTAGTAGAGTGATATTCGCTTTTGAAATAATCTACTTATCATTTTTCCAATTAACAATCATTAATGGTAATTTTATCTTTGTGAACTTATGCGCATTAAATTATTCTTTTTTTGTGCATTATTTCTTGTAAGTTTCCTGAACTAGCTAAAGATTTTTTGAAAATATACTCCAAAATTAATTTTGAAGGCGAAAGAGTGAAATTATTAGTTATCATATAATTTAGGGAATTCATTAAAATGTTGAGCTTCTTCTCTTCTATGCTCCTTCGGAATATATAAAAAGAAAAGCAAGTCTGTAATTAGAAACATATGTTTTCTTTCCTAACAAATGAAAGTCACTGGGATTAAATGTTCCCTCAAGAGAGTTCTTTTTCCTCCGGTTAAAGAATATTAATCTGCCGCAGTAAAACAGAAAAACCATGGAATCCAAAATAAGACTGATAAAAATCTCATCAGTAAATAAAACTGTTATTGACATCAAGCATATGCTGATTTATTAGAGGAAAATTTCTGATACATTCCTAAATCGAGACATACTACTGTATCGCATTTTCTTATTTGAAAAATTTAAATGTTCATATGCACTGGATTTTGAAAGTAAGTACATTTTTTTTTCAACTTTTCTCTTGGAATATATTTTATTTCGAAGGAAATGAAATGTCGTTGGTTTAACTCATATTTTTATGTATTAGCTTCATCAAGCGCGCTTCTTTTTATTCCGCACAAATAATGGCCTTTGGTACCAGCCACTGTAACATTTGATGGCATTGTCTATTTACGTAATTATATTTTTACTGCTGTAGATAATAATCGATGCGATACATGTAGGTCTGAGAACAAGCTACCGTGCAGATTTTTTTAAATTTACGAATAGACATTGTACCTGAGGCAAACCAAAGTGTCAACCCATCAACAAAACTATATAAACTTTGGAGAACTTGAACATATGGCGAAACTGAATGAGATTTTGGGACGCTTCTAGGTGTGTTGTAGCTCCTAAAAGAGGTGTCCATTTCCCATTTTGCAATTTAAAATCTAATTTTTTAAAGAGAGATTAAAGTTTCTTACCGAAGGCTTGTCTATCCCTCCCCTTCAGCTTTTCTCAGTTACGCTCATTTTTATTGCCTGGTTTTGAGTCTCACAGCAAGTGACATTTAGCCACTGCCTGGGAGCAGTGGCTCAAACAGCAAAAATAGGATAGTAAAAGTAAGTAACAAGAAGCTACAACAATATAAGCGTTGTCTGATTTTTTTTCTTTTTGTGTGTATGTTTAAATCGCTGTAATTTATTTTACGAATGTCTCTCCTTCAGTTTCAAAACGTGCAGGAGGAGCTTAATAATATTCCATACTGTTGGTCAACTGTGAACATGTTACACGCGCATAGTAAATATGTGGGTATGAAGGTCGTAAAAAAGCTCCGTGGTCATAAGGTAATTCTCACTGGTTAGATATTCTTCAAGTTTCTTTCCACATTGATTTCGATTGTTAGGATCATTTAGTCTTAAGATACATATTTGAAGATCACCTGTCTCTGTACACGTTGCATCTGAATGTAAGGCTTTATGCCATGCCATCCAACTGTATACATTAGTATTACTGAAAATTACATTTATTCATACATCTAAATTTGAAAAATTAATAATTTATATATTATATATGTTTTGTTAAAAAGGACATGGTATTGCTTCTTCAGAAAAGGACAAGGTGGCTGCTCATACCCGCCCTCTTTGGAAAGTTGGAAAGTGATAATTTCAAAATGCCTCGGAAATAGTTAATTAAGTATTCGTAAGTGTTACAACAAGAATTATATGGATACTTCTATTTTTCTTCTTTTAAAGGAAGAGCGATATGAGAAAAGAATAAAAGAATATTTTGGCCCACTTTTACGAATATTGGAATATCCTTTCATATCAATAACCTATGATACAAACCTCACATACACGTCAAATTTCGTATTAGCTTTAGCAGTTTCGGCAAGACGAAATATATCCCCAATCATCATCAACATTGGCATGACAACCCTTTGTGGGTCCTGGCCTTCTTCAGAACTCTTTCCCATTCCAGCCTTTTACCCCCAATACCTCGTATGCAATTTAACCTGTTCTGGTCGAGACGTAGAATTATTCTTATAGTGAATTCGATTTTTCACATCAACACAACTGTACAGGGTGTCCCAAAAAGGAGGTAACACGCTGTATTTTTTCTATCTATTAGAGATAATTGGGAAATGTAAATTACTATTATGTTCAAAATAACTTAGGAGAAAGGAATATATTAATTAAAAATTCTTCCTGTTAATTTTTCAAAATATGCACTTTTGAAATTTGTATACAGCCCACATACTAAAAAATTTCCCAATTTTCACAATGTGCACCCTACATTAATGTGGTGATATATGAAATTTCGGTCTTCCGTCATAAAACTTTAAGCAAAGATGATCAGGGGCTATACATGAATTTAAATATGAACGTTTAATGCTAGAACACAAAAATTATTATCTTTTGTAATTTCTGCACAACCCCTGAAACGCAATTGAAGAGTGTCCGAACAGGGGGCGGTAAAAAATTATTGTACTCTTCAGACTCCAGTTTTACGTGCACGGCCAAAAGAATTAAGTCCTTTTTAAACAACCAAATTTTAGTTAACTAATACAGAAGAACATAACTAACTGAACTGAACATAAGAAGGTTAGCTTCTTGAATTTGATTTTAAGAAGACTGGGGTTGCTTCGCTCATATGCCGGCGTCGGGTCAGCTTCTAATCTCCATGGGCTGGAAGCTCCTTGCTGATACTCTTGACGACGAGGCAGCAGGAACGACATTACTATCCCAGGAACAAGCATGGCTGGCTGGCGGAAGCCTGCACGAGCACGAACAGAAGCGCGGTGGCTGGCTGGCGGAACAGCTTTACAAGCACACACCACTATCATGGCTGCTAGTTGCTAAGACCATAGAGATATGGATACATGGATACGGCATTAGCTATCTGATAATAAAGTCGAAACTGTAACCGATCCGCCACATTGCTTAGCCCACATTGCAATATGACTGTGTTATTCTACGGTGATCTAATAATATGGAGTGGCCACGAGCGAGTTCTCCTATGGGGAGAAAATGAAGAAACTGTAAGCTTAGCCTTGATGGGCGTGGCTCGATAAACCCTATGAGCTCCAAACGGCTCTTTAACTCCGAGCCACGCCCCCCCCAAGGCTAGTAGGGTTACTTCATTTTTCTCCCCATAGAAGAACATAGCGGACGGAGGAAAAAACCGTTTACAGTTGTGACTTCACTTTTCTCCCCTCATGCCCACTCCATATTACACTCTCCTCCAAGATGATGACAGTTCCAATTTTAAAGGAGTAATGTCGCCAAAGTTGGCGCCAAGAATAATTACGTATTTGGCATAACTGTAAAACTTTTTACTGCAGAATCCTGAGTTTTGTATTTAGAACTATTGCGACATATAATTGTCCATCTTTACTTTTTAATCCGTAAAATCGGGCATCTTTCACGGTTGTTTAAAAAGAAACCAACAAAATGATCTGCCATACTTAGACCAACACAGTTAACTTCATTTCGTCCAATACTGAACGTACCTAATGCCATATCCTTGCATTCATATCTCTATGGCTAAGACTGTCTAGCTTCATCCGAGAGCACAGTTCTTATAGAATGATCGCATCCAGTGCTAGAGCTGAAGCAAACCGCATGTATTCGGTACTAAGATACGGATAATCACTCAGACTCGAAGTAACGAATTGTTACTTTTAGGTTGATATCGTTACTCGTTACTCGATCCGAAGCTGTTTCGGATCGAGCAGCTTCGAACTTCGAATACAGACTTCCAGGCGAGGCGAACTAGGGGGTAACGGGTTCCAGTAATCCAGTACTAATATCTTCTGTTTGTTACTGGATATCGGATCGCGGTTTCAAGGGGGAAAATGACTTTTGAGTGTGCATTTCGGATCGACCAGGTTCGAACTTCGAATACAAGACTGCCGGAGGGAGAAAATGAATTTCGGTATTTGAGTAATAGTATGTTCCGTTCCGTTACTAGATACCGGAAGTATTATGGATTCTCGCTGTTTGAAGGGAAAAATCAGTTTCGGTATTTGAGTAGTAGTATGTTCTGGTTGCAATTCGTTTGTGCCGAGCCGAATGGTATCGTTTTGATGAGGTTTGGAAGAATCCGTATGTTTCGTTACAGTTATGGAGATGGATATACTATCTGCTGCTCTATTGATATGGGTCGTACAATGGGGGGATAGGATCCGGTGTATAGTGCGTTCTTATGCGCAGTTGAACTTTTTTTTTGCAGGGGGGGAAGGGGTGTTCTTATAATTGTAGAGGAGCAATACATATAAGAGAAGCATGTTAGTAAGGGGTGCTAATTTCGGGCTTTACTAACATTTTAGTACTAAATAGTGGTGCAATCAGAATTCTTTCTTTCAGGGTGGTTCCGAAGCAGGATTGCGAACTTAACTTTTTCTTTTTTTTTAGCTAGAATCGAAATATGAGTAATAAATAACAAATTATTTAAATACACCTTTAAAAAAATATTTTTTTATAAAGTAAACGAATTCACACATTTTTATTATTTAAAATATTATTTGGAACTAAAAAAAATATTTAGCATGGAAACCTAAACACATTTTTTAAGTAATTGTTTAAAAAATATATAAAAAATTGGGAGCTACCCGGGATTTCTATGCCACTCCTGCGTAAGCCACTGGTATTAAAATAATTCAATAAAGATCAGTATGTTTCTAAAATGTCGGCGTTTAGGGGCCATCTGCCCTATTTTATGGTACATTTTATTCCATGAACTCATGGAATACGCATAGTCCGGTGCAACCATTCTTTCTGTATGAAAGGAGTGATAATTTTTGTTTAAAGAATGCTCTCATATATGCACCCACAGAAGGGGCTAACCCCTTTCATCCCAAAAGTGCAGAAATAGAACTGGAAATATCTTAAAAATAGATAATTCTCACTGAATTAAACAATTTTAATTTAAAATATGGTAATTTTTAATTTACTTCGAAAATCGTCCAGCAAAAGAAGTTTTTGATATGAAATATGAACTCACAAATAATAAAGATATTATGCTTGTAGAGACGCAAAGTAGTTGATATCATACTGAGATCCCCTGCCCTGTGAATTTAATATATATGGCCCAATCCCTGGATCTCAGTATTCGAGAACCTGCTCCCAGAAAAAAACACGAGTCACAAGCTTTCCTTTACACTTTTTATGATAAGAGTGAACAGGTTAAACCAGCGTTCAGAATTTAAAAAAGGGGGGGTTGAGAAAAAAAAGAATGGCATATGTCTTTGGAAGATTTCTATGTGTACTCAGTAATTCGGATAATTTAGCATTGTATAAAACCATAAATGTGTATAAAAACAATCTGTAAATCAGAGAAAATAAGCTGTAAATACAACTTTGTACAACTTCGCTAAAAAAATTCTTTTGGGTTAGGTTTTGTTATGGGTTTATGTATGGGCGGCATATACCCATAACAACACTGTCCCGGATGTGTTGTTATGGGGCACATATAACACCCTATTACCGATTCTATTAGTAGTAACGAAAGTAACGAGTAACGAATACTTAGTAACGAATAGCGAACATCTAAGTAACAAATACATACGGATACTCATTTTGTCGTTACTTTTACAGCACTATCCAGTGCTCATGCCTGGTGTTGGAGGACACCCGAATTTGCATAAACAGGAGCGCCGGAACCACTTTGAACTTTTTTCATCAGGAATGAGTACCTCATAGCCGCCGGTCGTCCATCGACTCAGAAAAGGTGGCACGGTCACCAAACAATCATCCAACGTCATTCTCCCCCCGCCCTTCGACAACTCTTGAAAAGTGGTTTAGGCATATATTTATATTCATATCTCTGATACATATTTACTTTTAGAAATTTTGTTCATCACCTCATTAATGCATCGGGCACATTTTACTGATTGTGATTTTTTTTTGTACGGGGAACGTATATAAATTTAAAAAAATGTAACTTTTTTTTTTAAATTACGAAAGAAAAATTTTAGCATAATCGTTTAATAACGTAATCGTTTTTCCATCCCTATTTTGAATTTTTTTTTGAACTTACATTGTCCACTTATCTCTAATAGATAAAGAATAAAATCGTGTTATCCCCTTTTTAGGGCACCCTATACAATTTTTTATATAAAACAATGCGTCGTAATCTTTTTCAGCTTCAAAGCTTGAAAGTTGTCCCTAGAGTTAATTTTCTGTTATTCGAACGCCTTTTACCAACTTTTTTCCTTAATCGCCAAAGCTGCATGAACTGAACAGCCAATAAAATATCTTAGCCAGAAGAGGATCAGCTTTCAGCGTTCTTTTAATTCATATTGTATCTCTTTGTTCACATCACTGCAAATACGCAAGGAAAAAAGTGAGCAATTTTAAATCTAGATTCTAAGGAGAGGTGTAACTCCATAACAACTTTCATGTGTACGCCAGCCTCTGTTTTTTTTTCTTTTTTTTTTAAAAAAAAAAGAAGAAAGACATTTTTTTTACTTAAAAAATATTCAAACGGTAATACGGCAACAGAACGAACGAATTTCTTGCACTACAAAACGGAATGAAAAACTGAAACCAGATAAAAATAATAGCAGCTCAGAAAATTAATGTCGTATTTACCAATGTAATGAAATATGACGGAAGTATGCATAACTTTTTCTTTGTCTTGAAAAATTGTAATATCGTCGAAAAAAATATTTATTTTAAAAATACTTATACAAATCTCGCGCAATTAACTCAAAGTTTTCATAAAATATAAAATTTTAATAAATTGCTGCAGAAATGTTTTAGAACAGATAAATAAAAGTACAGGTACATAACATACATACTTATACAGATAAATAAAAATGCATTTTCTGCACGTTGTTTGTTTTGCTTGTTGTGTTGTTTGTTCTCCATGTTTAGCAAGCATGTGTTCTTTTGAAATAGAATTAATTTATTTCTACTGATTGTATTTAGAATCAATAGGGAATTAAAGAAAAGCTATTCGAGTGAATTAAAATAAAATGCAGTAAATATTATTCATGAAAAATTTTAAGAAAGTACTCTTTTAATAAATTCAATACATTTTATGCTTATTCGGGTGATTTAGTAAACAAATATTGTTTCCATTACTTGATTCATAATTTGAATTCACATTTTAAATAAAAAAATATGTTGGAAAAATTGTGCATTTATTCTCATGAGAAAGTTTGATGAAATATTTCGGTATCATTTCTTTCAAATAATCAACTTTTGTTTTAGTTCAAGATTCAAGAATCAATGAATGTTACAAGAAATAAAACAATGTTTAAACTTTCAAATTTTTATTTTTAATCGAACATCCTCCCAAGAACTATTTATTGCGTAATAGTGAAAACACTTAAATCGGAATCATTAAACACACACACACTCACACTCATATATATAAAGAGCTGTTTCACATTCGTCATTATCACTGCGTCACACCTTAGCACCAACTTTTTTAGGTCAAATATTCGTTTATTTGAGAATGGTCATTGGCCCGAAAACGTGCTTTGTATCCCGAAATATCGAGTTGACCTAAAAAACATTTCAGTGAAGTCGCCGTGAAAACTACTCTATATTATGGTTGAAAAACTTTACTCAAAGATGTAGAACATTTGCTAAGCTTTATCATGTTCACTACCGCACCGAAAATTATTGGAGAACAAGTCAAATTTCTTATGGTCAAATTTACATATAAAAATTTAGTTTTTAATAATCGGTGCGTTTGTAAAATATTTCAAAATAAACGTTGCTTCTTTCAATCATCATAGTTTCTGCAATCGATAACGTAAAATCCAATCAATCCATTTGCTTTTTCTACGAATATCAAGCTTATATGCATCTTGTCTGTATTCTAACCATGATATTATAACCCTCATTCAAAAATAATGGAACATAAACCATACCATCCACTTTCTTGAGTCCATTCCTCCTTCACTTATAAAGTTGTTTCTTTTATCAATGAAGGGGGGGGTCAATACAGAAAAAAAGAGAGGGGAGAGAGATGAGAAGTAAATAATAAGGCAAGTAAATTACACGAATGAAATACTTTGAAAAAAGTTATATATCAATCATGCTAGGTGATACTGAGAACTAACTATATATGAAGAATCTACATATCAACAAATCATTAATATAAGGAAGTTATAAATTTAGGAATAAATTCCCGAATTTTTTTTTTTTTTTTTTTTTTTTTTTTTTGCCAATGGGTGGGCACTTGCTAATCAAGCACTTTGCCAAAATTCCAAAATAAATCAGATTGTAGTTCAGCCTCCCTAATGGCTAAATCCATGTGTTGCTAAAACATAAAATAATTTGCCATTGTCAGATAGTATCATAGAGCACAACCGCGATTCGCAAATATCGCGCTCTTATTATCAAGTACAATTTTGTAATTTGGAAGTAGTGATGGGAATGCATAATTTATATTGCGGGATATAATAGATTTTCATTAAGATAAGTTCCCTGGATGATCCAAATGTGTAGTTGAACTGTTCAACCAAACTTTTAAAGCATGGTTGAACAGTTTTTTCTACAGCCGATTGAAACTGAACAACAACAAAAAAAAAAGTTTAACCGCCTATCCGCTTGTTTATAGCTTCAATTACATTTTTGCTTTCAAGCATATTATTTATTGGTCAAACCCTTCGAAATACTAATGCAATGTATTCATATATACATTTAAGAATATGTGAAATATAACTGAATCAATCAATCATATTTATTACAAAACTGGAACATTTATTAGTTTACTGTGAAGTATCACTCCGTTTTTCAAAGCTAAGTGTATCAAGACTGACCTCAACACACCTTTATGCACAGGAGTTTAAATTTAAAGTTCATTTTTTGTATTTTTTAAAAAATTCCTTAAAGGTTAATAAAGTGATAAAACTTAAAAAAGACTGACTTTTGAAACCTTACCCCATTAGATATATAACGGATATATTCCTTCCTCGAATCGTCATTTGAATCAAAACGTATAGTTTAGTCTGCCGATTAGTTGGAACCATATGCTGCTGAAACATAAACTAATTATAGATTGTCGGATCCCTTCATACAACATTACAGATTTCTGCATTATGAACAGAGTGTCCTCATTAGAAAGTGCCATCCAATACCTCGGTATATACTGACTGAAATCTAAACATTGTTTTACAGGTGGAGATTCCTTTTCCGTAATTAAGTGGCATGATAAAATTGTGAAAATTCGATATTCTGTGGGGAAAAAAATCAGTTTATTAAAAGGGTTTTAAATGAGTAGATTGTAGTAAATTTCATCGACATGTTGCATTAATAAATGAAGTTCCAAAGAAGTGCGAAACCTGTTGTCCTTTTAAATACACTTGAGGCCATTTACATAGTTATCGGCAGAAACTAATGAAAAGCATTAACAAGGCCGGCGAAAGCGGGCCTGCAAGGCCTTCTTTTCAGGCGGGCGCCAAATTATCCCCAAAGCAAAAAGATTTAAAAAATGGACAGATTTTAGGAAGATTTGTATTAATAATGATTGCAGGGTATATATAACTTGTTTATTTGTCTGATAAAATGTGTTGCAAGGCTAAGAAGGGGGGGGGGGTTGAGGGTCAGGAGCATATATTACCAGGGCCGTACCGAGAAAATGTTTTTGGAAGGGGTCTGGCCTTTTTAAGGGGGTGGGGAGAGGGGGGAAGGTCTGTTTGATTGAATATCCTCATTTTATATATAAATACTCTCTCTCTCCCACACACACATACATATAGGGTATATATATATATAATATTCAAAAGAAGGCCTATTCAAAAGAAAGGTTTAATATATCCGAAAAGTGATAATGGTCGTAAATTTAGTGATACATACTACAACATAAAAATGGAAAACGGAGAATTAGTTCCCCGTACATGGCTATTATATTCCATGAGTACAAATTCTGTTTTATACTTCTGTTGCAAGATATTTGCATCGATTGACAGTAGTAGCCTCGTAAAAGGCTATAATGATTGGATAAATGTATCTAAAACCTTGCATAGGCATGAGATTAGTAGAGCACATATGAAAAATTTCTTAAAATGGAAAGATCTTGGGAAAAATTTGAAAAATAAAACAACAATTAATTCCGAAATACAAGAGATCTATGAAAATGAAAAAAAGCATTGGTCAAATGTATTAGGAAGACTGATTGAGATCACAAACTTTCTTGGCAGCCAGAATTTAGCCTTTCGAGGCTCATCTGATGGGCTGTACCAAAAAGACAACGGAAACTTCTTAAAATTAGTGGAATTGTTTACAAAGTTCGACCCAGTTATGGAATTTCACGTAGAAAGAGCATTACGATCTAAAGGTAGCAACAGTAAAGTTCATTATCTAAGCAAAGATAGTCAAAATGAAATGTTACATGGCAGTATTTCATTTTGACTGTCAATTATTGGCAGTAGTATAAGAGAGAAAATCTTACTATCTCTTCGAAAGGCCAAGTACTATTCTATAATTTTGGACTGTATACCTGATGTTAGCAAAACTGAACAGATGAGTGTCGTCATACGTTTTGTCCTCTTCATTGATGGAGGGGCTGAAAACAAGGAGCATTTTTTAGGCTTTATTAGAGTTGATGATTTTACAGCTAGCGGCCTATGCGAGACAGTAATGGAAATGTTGAAAATGCGGAACATTCCTCTGGATGATATGAGAGGACAGGGATATGATAACAGGGCAAATATGAAAAGGAAGAAAAATGGTCTTCAAAATAATATCCTAAAAATAAATTCTCGCGCTTTTTATGTTCCCTGTGCCGCTCATAGCTTAAATTTAACGATTAACGATTAGCCATTTGACCTTTAAGATACCAACTAGGAGAAATCTATGACGCTCTTTTTGAAATATCCGAAGGTGAATGCTTTTCAAAAGAAGTGCAACACGAAGCACGAAGTCTGTGCTCCAAAATCAAGAATTATATATTTATTTGTTCCTTGAAACTTTGGCAAGATATACTTAACAGAATTAATCCTGTCAGCAAACAATTGCGAGATAAAGGTTTGAATGTCACACTAGCCTTAAGGGCAATAAGTAACTTAAAATCATTCAAGAATATAAAAGTAACGTCAATTACAAATATATTCTTGAGAAAGCCAAAGAACTTAGTGAAGAAGCGGATGGCGAGCCCCATTTTAAAACTGTTGAAGAAGTCCGCCGAAGGAAAAAGAAATGTCACTTCGATTACGAACATGCTGATGAATCCCCCCAATCTCCAGAAGAGAAATTTAGGACAAATGTCTTTTTTAGAATTTTGGATACAGCTTGGGCATCATTAAATGAAAGATTTGACGCAATGAAAAATCACTGCGAAAATTTTAGTTTCTCGTGTAATTTATCGGAAATCGATAATGTTGATTTGAAAATAAAATGCAGTAAATTAGAAAAATTGTAACAATATCGTGATAGTAACGATATTAACGCAGAAGAACTTTTTGATGAAATAGTAGCTTCCAAAGGCATTTTTACAGACGGTATGAATGACCCATTCGATATTCTGAACTTAATTGTGTCAAATAAATTGAGCTTCCCGAACTTGAACATCATATTCAGAATACTACTCAGCATTCCTGCTAGTTTGCTGGTAGAGGAATATCATTCTCAAAATTAAAATTGATCAAGACGTATTTACGGTCAAGTATATCTCAGGAAAGACTCATAAATCTAGCTTTGACTGCTATTGAAAATGAAATCTGTCAAGAGATAGATACAAAAGAAATTATAGAGAAGTTTGTAAATATGAAATGCAGAAAAATTAATTTTTCCCGATAAATAAATTTATTATTATTTTTTTTTTCAACAAATACTTTCTTCAAAACTTATTTCTCCTGAAAAAAAAATGGAGGGGGGGGGCGATTTTAGCTTTTTTTTGCTGGCTGGCGCCGGATAACCTTGCGCCGGCGCTGAGCATTAACCACAAAAGTAAAGTCTATATTACAATTAGTAGTTACCAAAATAAAGAAAAGATAAATCAGCAAAATAATTTTTCTGCCCATTCAACAAAATATTTTTCCTTTCTTATTTTATTATAGTAGAACAATCTTCAAGTAATTATTGCTTATATTATAAAGCTTTTGCATGATTAACGTCTTATAAATGGCAAACACTGGGGGTATTGCGTAATTTGCACCTATAGATTCATGATAACCTTCATGATAGAAGTTATTACCACAATATAGCTTGAAACTCATTGGTGAATGATATCAAATTTGTAATCTTAATTAAGAAGCAGCTCAATTATGCTTTAACTAAAGTAGTTATTCCAGTTTCGACCATTCGAACAAGCTTTTCTGATAAGGAATTACATTTGTTTCTAAGTAGAAAAAAAGTAATATATTAATAATAGTATAGAAATAGCGTTACAAAAGCCAAATATCTAGCAAAATATCCAATTTACCCCTTCTTTGTTTACAATAAAAGGAGTAACATTTGTAATTACAGATTTAGGTTAAACGAAAGTGAAAGCATATCTTTGAGACACTAGTAAAACTCATATTTGGGTCTTGCAGATTTTACGCCAATTACCAATACACATTACGGCATTTCTATTTTTTTTTTCTCCATAGATCTAGAATTAGAAGATAGAAATTTTGTACTTTCTTGCCATGAACACCAAAATATGGCAGTGCGGGAAAAATAAAATAAAATATAATATGATAAAATATAAATATAAATATATAACAAAATAAAAATATATATATAAATATAAATAAATAAATAAAATAAAATAAATGAACAAAGTTGACTTCCAGTGGGGCTATAATGATATATTGGCAATTAAAATGTGCTACAAAGAAAGCTATATCATTAGCAAGTTTTCATGAAAATGCGAGTGTGGATAATAATCGTGTTATTATTTCGGAATGCTGGGAGGTTTTGGGGAGTCTTCAGGGTTTTAAAAATGCGTAAAACAGGCGTGGCAGATTGAAATTTTTTTAAAAGGTCTAATTAAAAAATAAAAATAAAATAGTGCTTTAGGATAGTATTTTGCTTTATTGTACATTCTATTTAGGTTGAATAAGCTTTTTCTCCTTCTTCATTCTTCTTTAAAACTAAATCCTCCCCAAAAAAATACCGAATTCGGCATTTTTAGCGCACCTTTCTCAAGTCATTCTTTCCCAGACAAATGGCAAAAGTAAAATTAATTTATAAATGCAGACTTCAGAAAATTTTTCACTTACACTTCAAAATTGTCTATGTTTATAGCCAAAATATACTGCGGTAAGGGGAGGGGAAGGATAAAAGAAGTAATATTTTGAACCTCAAATTAGATTACTCTGGTGAAGAATTTAGAACAAGTTGAATAATGTAGAACTAACATAATGGAAGCTACGGTAGTCAAAAAATTAATTACAGACGAACGTATTTGCAATATTGTTTGCAAATAGTAATTTTTTCCGTTTGCGGACGCAAGAGATTTTTCAATAATCTTTAAATTACTTTAAATCACATATAATTGGCGGTTAACCATTATCTGTGTATAGGCACTTTTAAATCACCTGTAATTGGGGCCGTCGTTATTAACAACGGGCCTGCTTGTTCGTTGCCCTCTCAAAAAATGAATGAAACATTGAGGCCTAATATTTATATTTGGCTTGTTCGATTTTATGCAATTTGGGATTATAATTATTATAAATGAAATTTTATTTTATTATTGAAAACCAACTTTGTTATAGTTTTGATATAGTGATTTAATGACAAAGTGATTTAGATGTAAGTGATGGTTTTTTGAAGATTGCGCCTTTTCCTTTTATTTAAATAAATAATCATCGAATTCGAACGTTTAGTTCTGAATATAAAGGTAAGTGTACACTTGTATAACTTATTTAGAAGTTCTAAGAATATATAGGATATAGATCATATTTTGTGATCTGAAATCGTATTACTTGGGTAGCTTATTATTGTAGTAAATAAGAGTGCCGTTGAAATACTAGTTAAACATTCTTGTCTGTTTAATTTTTTCAGTTGAAACTGTTTTCTATCATTTATTATATATGCATTATGTATGTGATTTAGACTTGAGTGTGATATTTGTTTCAGTGCCGAAGTACTGTAAAATAAAAGTTATTAATTTTTGCATATGTTTACGTACTTTAATTGTTGAAACTGTTACGAAACTTTAATTGTTGTTAATATTTTATATGAGCGTTCATTATGCTCAATTTCAAAGTTCGTTTGAGATATCGGTAAAAAAATAACTTACATATGATATTTGAAAAAAAAATATTTGCATATAATAAAGAATAATTAATTCAGGGATCGTTTGTTTTTAGTTTAATACGGTGTTAAGAGCAGCTTGTGAAGATGTAACCAGAAAATTTTCAAGTCCTTGAGCAGTTAGATTATCTTAATTTGTATTCAAAGGCTGTAAAGCAAGATTTTATTTTGAGCTACAACCTTAATGTAAAGCAATGCAGGGGCAAAAACATTGTCTTTAAGCACCAGTTAATATTCATTTTGAAAAAAAAAGCTGCTGGAATATTTGTGGTATTTCTTGTTTGGTTTTCTAAAATTCAATATTTTCTTTGGGAAAAAAAATATATATGAAAAATAAAAAAAAAAATTAAAATCATTTTCACTTTCGAATGGGATAATTTTCTATAAAAAACTCGTTTGAAACTAAAAAATAAAAGATTAAAACATTTTTAAACTTTTCGTTTGGATATTACTTATGAGAACCGTTTTTGATACCTTTTACGCGATTTTTAAGATCCGTTTGATATTGTGGTGGCACCTTTTGGCCAAAGGGCACCTTTGGCCAGCCGATTGCGCCTCATTCTACCACCCATAAGTCCTGGGTTCAAACCCAGCTCTCACCACACGCTTCCCCACAGTATCCTTTATCTCCCCCTTAAAATTCGTATTTATTGAACACATTTTATTGTGTAATTTATTCTAAATTTTTCTAGTTAAATTAATTTAAACTACTTTTTATTTAGATACCAAGGAAATGCAGTGCACCTGGTTGTACATCTAATTATAGCAAACGTTCGTCAGATGCCTATGTTTTACAAAAGATTAAAAATTAAATATTGTAGCAGTACTTAAATTCTGTAGATGTCAATTGGAAACATCAAATATTTTAATTTCTATTTCAGCACGTCGTCAAATATTCTTTTAAGTATATTAACTGACAATATTTAATAATACAAATTTAATAAACTATTAGTTCATTGTATTTAAAAAGGGGTAATGGTTTAGCTGTTTTTGAAATGTGAAACTTAAACATTCAATACAAAGAAATGTATAGAAATGTCTGTGTAAATAAACTGTTTATCATTTGTGTATATACTTACTTCAATGTGTACTAAAACTATGCTTATTTAATGTATATTAAAAATCAAGCTGAAATAATGAATCATGAGAGTAAGCACTACTTCGTTTTTCCTTCAAATTAAATGCATCTACATAGTCGACGTCAATGAAGTTCGTTCACTAAGGATTCTGTAATTTTAAAATTATCCAATTATTGTAAAATGCATAAATATGTGTAACTCTACACTATGTACAAAT
>JAWZYV010000327.1:0-10269 GCA_038373885.1 Cheiracanthium punctorium
GGATGGGGGATGGATTAAGGAGGGTAGATGAGTTGTGAATGATGGTTGGGAGTGGGAGGTTTGTTGTTTTTTTTTTTATATTTGTGGTTGTAGGTGGTTGGGAGGAGGTAGAAGATAAGAAAAGTTTATATTGTTGGTTGGGAGGGGGTGTAGGAAAGGATATTGGTTTATGAGAATGAGGAAGTATTTGGGAAGAAGAGAAGGTATTGAATGGAGAGAGTTAGGATGAGAAGAAAGATTTGGAAGTTTGGAGAGGAGGAAAAGAGTGAAGTAGGATGGAAGTAGAGAAGTATAGATTGGAGTGGTAGGTATTGGTTTGAAGTGGGAGAGAGAGTATGAGGATTGATGGTGGGGAGTGTAGAGTATTGAAGTTTTTTGGGGAGTGGGAAGGAAAGGAAGTTATAGTGAGTAAAGGAAGTGTAAGAAAAGGAGAGGGGAGAATTTTGGTAGATAGGGGAGTTTTTGGGAGGTTTTGGAGAGAGTGGAATAGGGGATGTGTTGGTGGTGAGATTGGTTGTTAGATAGGAGGGAGGGAAAGGAGGAGGAAGATAGGGGGAAGGGGAGGGGGATAAGGATAGAGTATGTTTGGGGAAGGGAAAGAGATGTATGAAGGTTTTGAATTAGATTTATTGTGGAGTGGGGGATGGATTTAAGAGGGGTAGATGAGGTTGTTAATGATGTTGGGGGAGTGGGGAGGTTTGTTGTTTTTTTTTTTATATTTGGTGTTGTGAGGTGGGTTTGGAGGAGGGGTAAAGGATAAGGAAAAGGTTATATTTGGTTGGGGTGAGTTAGTAGGAAAGGAGATATTGGGTTAGTGAGAATTAGTGGAGTATTTGTGGAATGAGAGGAGAAGTAGTGAATGGAGGAAGTAGGATGAGGAAGAAAGATTTGGAAGTTGGGAGAGGAGGGAAAATAGTGGAAGTGAGGGAGAGAGGAGGAGGACTCGCCGACGACGCAATTCGAGGACTTAGCGAGAGGGAAATGCCGGAGTTGCTCTCGGCTACATCTTGCAAGTCAGTGGAGGTGGCTGAAGACGTCGACAATCCGGAAAAAAGGTTTCGATTGCCGCCCTTCGCGTGGAACAGCGATCTGACCCTTCCGAGACTCGCCGGTCGGCGCGATCGCGCCAAAATGGACTCGGTCTTGGCGAAAATCCTTCGTGAAAATGGCTCGCGAGTCGCAGCGTGTTCAGAGTATTGGAGCGCAAGTGAAGTAGACGCACGGCTTTGCTTTCCCTGCTCTTCCGTCAGCTTTGTTCCGTTTTCTTGGGGTCACCTTCACGCTAGCAGGAAATTGTCCTGGCCCTCTCAGACATCCGGAAAATCCAGACGCATACAAGAGTCGAGTTTTCATTCAAACCGCTTGTACGCATCGGAATATCCAGGCAGGAAGTGGTTCGAGGTTCTGAAAGAATAAAAAAAAACACAAATGAGTAGATAGCTTAGTTAATTGCGTGCGTTGACGCCGGTCACCTGCCCCGTGAACACAAATATTTAGGGTTCTTTAAGAGCGTCCCTGCGCACAAGGTAACGAGCGCCATCTTGGCGACAAATTTGCCTCGGCGATCGCCCTACGATCCAGTGCGCGTCCGACGGCAGCTGCCTCCCGCAAAGTCCGAGAAGTGCGCGTCGGGCCCCTCGAGGCCGAGCGGGGCGAGGCGCGGACTCGCCGACGACGCAATTCGAGGACTTAGCGAGAGGGAAATGCCGGAGTTGCTCTCGGCTACATCTTGCAAGTCAGTGGAGGTGGCTGAAGACGTCGACAATCCGGAAAAAAGGTTTCGATTGCCGCCCTTCGCGTGGAACAGCGATCTGACCCTTCCGAGACTCGCCCGGTCGGCCGCGATCGCGCCAAAATGGACTCGGTCTTGGCGAAAATCCTTCGTGAAAATGGCTCGCGAGTCGCAGCGTGTTCAGAGTATTGGAGCGCAAGTGAAGTAGACGCACGGCTTTGCTTTCCCTGCTCTTCCGTCAGCTTTGTTCCGTTTTCTTGGGGTCACCTTCACGCTAGCAGGAAATTGTCCTGGCCCTCTCAGACATCCGGAAAATCCAGACGCATACAAGAGTCGAGTTTTCATTCAAACCGCTTGTACGCATCGGAATATCCAGGCAGGAAGTGGTTCGAGGTTCTGAAAGAATAAAAAAAAACACAAATGAGTAGATAGCTTAGTTAATTGCGTGCGTTGACGCCGGTCACCTGCCCCGTGAACACAAATATTTAGGGTTCTTTAAGAGCGTCCCTGCGCACAAGGTAACGAGCGCCATCTTGGCGACAAATTTGCCTCGGCGATCGCCCTACGATCCAGTGCGCGTCCGACGGCAGCTGCCTCCCGCAAAGTCCGAGAAGTGCGCGTCGGGCCCCTCGAGGCCGAGCGGGGCGAGGCGCGGACTCGCCGACGACGCAATTCGAGGACTTAGCGAGAGGGAAATGCCGGAGTTGCTCTCGGCTACATCTTGCAAGTCAGTGGAGGTGGCTGAAGACGTCGACAATCCGGAAAAAAGGTTTCGATTGCCGCCCTTCGCGTGGAACAGCGATCTGACCCTTCCGAGACTCGCCCGGTCGGCCGCGATCGCGCCAAAATGGACTCGGTCTTGGCGAAAATCCTTCGTGAAAATGGCTCGCGAGTCGCAGCGTGTTCAGAGTATTGGAGCGCAAGTGAAGTAGACGCACGGCTTTGCTTTCCCTGCTCTTCCGTCAGCTTTGTTCCGTTTTCTTGGGGTCACCTTCACGCTAGCAGGAAATTGTCCTGGCCCTCTCAGACATCCGGAAAATCCAGACGCATACAAGAGTCGAGTTTTCATTCAAACCGCTTGTACGCATCGGAATATCCAGGCAGGAAGTGGTTCGAGGTTCTGAAAGAATAAAAAAAAACACAAATGAGTAGATAGCTTAGTTAATTGCGTGCGTTGACGCCGGTCACCTGCCCCGTGAACACAAATATTTAGGGTTCTTTAAGAGCGTCCCTGCGCACAAGGTAACGAGCGCCATCTTGGCGACAAATTTGCCTCGGCGATCGCCCTACGATCCAGTGCGCGTCCGACGGCAGCTGCCTCCCGCAAAGTCCGAGAAGTGCGCGTCGGGCCCCTCGAGGCCGAGCGGGGCGAGGCGCGGACTCGCCGACGACGCAATTCGAGGACTTAGCGAGAGGGAAATGCCGGAGTTGCTCTCGGCTACATCTTGCAAGTCAGTGGAGGTGGCTGAAGACGTCGACAATCCGGAAAAAAGGTTTCGATTGCCGCCCTTCGCGTGGAACAGCGATCTGACCCTTCCGAGACTCGCCCGGTCGGCCGCGATCGCGCCAAAATGGACTCGGTCTTGGCGAAAATCCTTCGTGAAAATGGCTCGCGAGTCGCAGCGTGTTCAGAGTATTGGAGCGCAAGTGAAGTAGACGCACGGCTTTGCTTTCCCTGCTCTTCCGTCAGCTTTGTTCCGTTTTCTTGGGGTCACCTTCACGCTAGCAGGAAATTGTCCTGGCCCTCTCAGACATCCGGAAAATCCAGACGCATACAAGAGTCGAGTTTTCATTCAAACCGCTTGTACGCATCGGAATATCCAGGCAGGAAGTGGTTCGAGGTTCTGAAAGAATAAAAAAAAACACAAATGAGTAGATAGCTTAGTTAATTGCGTGCGTTGACGCCGGTCACCTGCCCCGTGAACACAAATATTTAGGGTTCTTTAAGAGCGTCCCTGCGCACAAGGTAACGAGCGCCATCTTGGCGACAAATTTGCCTCGGCGATCGCCCTACGATCCAGTGCGCGTCCGACGGCAGCTGCCTCCCGCAAAGTCCGAGAAGTGCGCGTCGGGCCCCTCGAGGCCGAGCGGGGCGAGGCGCGGACTCGCCGACGACGCAATTCGAGGACTTAGCGAGAGGGAAATGCCGGAGTTGCTCTCGGCTACATCTTGCAAGTCAGTGGAGGTGGCTGAAGACGTCGACAATCCGGAAAAAAGGTTTCGATTGCCGCCCTTCGCGTGGAACAGCGATCTGACCCTTCCGAGACTCGCCCGGTCGGCCGCGATCGCGCCAAAATGGACTCGGTCTTGGCGAAAATCCTTCGTGAAAATGGCTCGCGAGTCGCAGCGTGTTCAGAGTATTGGAGCGCAAGTGAAGTAGACGCACGGCTTTGCTTTCCCTGCTCTTCCGTCAGCTTTGTTCCGTTTTCTTGGGGTCACCTTCACGCTAGCAGGAAATTGTCCTGGCCCTCTCAGACATCCGGAAAATCCAGACGCATACAAGAGTCGAGTTTTCATTCAAACCGCTTGTACGCATCGGAATATCCAGGCAGGAAGTGGTTCGAGGTTCTGAAAGAATAAAAAAAAACACAAATGAGTAGATAGCTTAGTTAATTGCGTGCGTTGACGCCGGTCACCTGCCCCGTGAACACAAATATTTAGGGTTCTTTAAGAGCGTCCCTGCGCACAAGGTAACGAGCGCCATCTTGGCGACAAATTTGCCTCGGCGATCGCCCTACGATCCAGTGCGCGTCCGACGGCAGCTGCCTCCCGCAAAGTCCGAGAAGTGCGCGTCGGGCCCCTCGAGGCCGAGCGGGGCGAGGCGCGGACTCGCCGACGACGCAATTCGAGGACTTAGCGAGAGGGAAATGCCGGAGTTGCTCTCGGCTACATCTTGCAAGTCAGTGGAGGTGGCTGAAGACGTCGACAATCCGGAAAAAAGGTTTCGATTGCCGCCCTTCGCGTGGAACAGCGATCTGACCCTTCCGAGACTCGCCCGGTCGGCCGCGATCGCGCCAAAATGGACTCGGTCTTGGCGAAAATCCTTCGTGAAAATGGCTCGCGAGTCGCAGCGTGTTCAGAGTATTGGAGCGCAAGTGAAGTAGACGCACGGCTTTGCTTTCCCTGCTCTTCCGTCAGCTTTGTTCCGTTTTCTTGGGGTCACCTTCACGCTAGCAGGAAATTGTCCTGGCCCTCTCAGACATCCGGAAAATCCAGACGCATACAAGAGTCGAGTTTTCATTCAAACCGCTTGTACGCATCGGAATATCCAGGCAGGAAGTGGTTCGAGGTTCTGAAAGAATAAAAAAAAACACAAATGAGTAGATAGCTTAGTTAATTGCGTGCGTTGACGCCGGTCACCTGCCCCGTGAACACAAATATTTAGGGTTCTTTAAGAGCGTCCCTGCGCACAAGGTAACGAGCGCCATCTTGGCGACAAATTTGCCTCGGCGATCGCCCTACGATCCAGTGCGCGTCCGACGGCAGCTGCCTCCCGCAAAGTCCGAGAAGTGCGCGTCGGGCCCCTCGAGGCCGAGCGGGGCGAGGCGCGGACTCGCCGACGACGCAATTCGAGGACTTAGCGAGAGGGAAATGCCGGAGTTGCTCTCGGCTACATCTTGCAAGTCAGTGGAGGTGGCTGAAGACGTCGACAATCCGGAAAAAAGGTTTCGATTGCCGCCCTTCGCGTGGAACAGCGATCTGACCCTTCCGAGACTCGCCCGGTCGGCCGCGATCGCGCCAAAATGGACTCGGTCTTGGCGAAAATCCTTCGTGAAAATGGCTCGCGAGTCGCAGCGTGTTCAGAGTATTGGAGCGCAAGTGAAGTAGACGCACGGCTTTGCTTTCCCTGCTCTTCCGTCAGCTTTGTTCCGTTTTCTTGGGGTCACCTTCACGCTAGCAGGAAATTGTCCTGGCCCTCTCAGACATCCGGAAAATCCAGACGCATACAAGAGTCGAGTTTTCATTCAAACCGCTTGTACGCATCGGAATATCCAGGCAGGAAGTGGTTCGAGGTTCTGAAAGAATAAAAAAAAACACAAATGAGTAGATAGCTTAGTTAATTGCGTGCGTTGACGCCGGTCACCTGCCCCGTGAACACAAATATTTAGGGTTCTTTAAGAGCGTCCCTGCGCACAAGGTAACGAGCGCCATCTTGGCGACAAATTTGCCTCGGCGATCGCCCTACGATCCAGTGCGCGTCCGACGGCAGCTGCCTCCCGCAAAGTCCGAGAAGTGCGCGTCGGGCCCCTCGAGGCCGAGCGGGGCGAGGCGCGGACTCGCCGACGACGCAATTCGAGGACTTAGCGAGAGGGAAATGCCGGAGTTGCTCTCGGCTACATCTTGCAAGTCAGTGGAGGTGGCTGAAGACGTCGACAATCCGGAAAAAAGGTTTCGATTGCCGCCCTTCGCGTGGAACAGCGATCTGACCCTTCCGAGACTCGCCCGGTCGGCCGCGATCGCGCCAAAATGGACTCGGTCTTGGCGAAAATCCTTCGTGAAAATGGCTCGCGAGTCGCAGCGTGTTCAGAGTATTGGAGCGCAAGTGAAGTAGACGCACGGCTTTGCTTTCCCTGCTCTTCCGTCAGCTTTGTTCCGTTTTCTTGGGGTCACCTTCACGCTAGCAGGAAATTGTCCTGGCCCTCTCAGACATCCGGAAAATCCAGACGCATACAAGAGTCGAGTTTTCATTCAAACCGCTTGTACGCATCGGAATATCCAGGCAGGAAGTGGTTCGAGGTTCTGAAAGAATAAAAAAAAACACAAATGAGTAGATAGCTTAGTTAATTGCGTGCGTTGACGCCGGTCACCTGCCCCGTGAACACAAATATTTAGGGTTCTTTAAGAGCGTCCCTGCGCACAAGGTAACGAGCGCCATCTTGGCGACAAATTTGCCTCGGCGATCGCCCTACGATCCAGTGCGCGTCCGACGGCAGCTGCCTCCCGCAAAGTCCGAGAAGTGCGCGTCGGGCCCCTCGAGGCCGAGCGGGGCGAGGCGCGGACTCGCCGACGACGCAATTCGAGGACTTAGCGAGAGGGAAATGCCGGAGTTGCTCTCGGCTACATCTTGCAAGTCAGTGGAGGTGGCTGAAGACGTCGACAATCCGGAAAAAAGGTTTCGATTGCCGCCCTTCGCGTGGAACAGCGATCTGACCCTTCCGAGACTCGCCCGGTCGGCCGCGATCGCGCCAAAATGGACTCGGTCTTGGCGAAAATCCTTCGTGAAAATGGCTCGCGAGTCGCAGCGTGTTCAGAGTATTGGAGCGCAAGTGAAGTAGACGCACGGCTTTGCTTTCCCTGCTCTTCCGTCAGCTTTGTTCCGTTTTCTTGGGGTCACCTTCACGCTAGCAGGAAATTGTCCTGGCCCTCTCAGACATCCGGAAAATCCAGACGCATACAAGAGTCGAGTTTTCATTCAAACCGCTTGTACGCATCGGAATATCCAGGCAGGAAGTGGTTCGAGGTTCTGAAAGAATAAAAAAAAACACAAATGAGTAGATAGCTTAGTTAATTGCGTGCGTTGACGCCGGTCACCTGCCCCGTGAACACAAATATTTAGGGTTCTTTAAGAGCGTCCCTGCGCACAAGGTAACGAGCGCCATCTTGGCGACAAATTTGCCTCGGCGATCGCCCTACGATCCAGTGCGCGTCCGACGGCAGCTGCCTCCCGCAAAGTCCGAGAAGTGCGCGTCGGGCCCCTCGAGGCCGAGCGGGGCGAGGCGCGGACTCGCCGACGACGCAATTCGAGGACTTAGCGAGAGGGAAATGCCGGAGTTGCTCTCGGCTACATCTTGCAAGTCAGTGGAGGTGGCTGAAGACGTCGACAATCCGGAAAAAAGGTTTCGATTGCCGCCCTTCGCGTGGAACAGCGATCTGACCCTTCCGAGACTCGCCCGGTCGGCCGCGATCGCGCCAAAATGGACTCGGTCTTGGCGAAAATCCTTCGTGAAAATGGCTCGCGAGTCGCAGCGTGTTCAGAGTATTGGAGCGCAAGTGAAGTAGACGCACGGCTTTGCTTTCCCTGCTCTTCCGTCAGCTTTGTTCCGTTTTCTTGGGGTCACCTTCACGCTAGCAGGAAATTGTCCTGGCCCTCTCAGACATCCGGAAAATCCAGACGCATACAAGAGTCGAGTTTTCATTCAAACCGCTTGTACGCATCGGAATATCCAGGCAGGAAGTGGTTCGAGGTTCTGAAAGAATAAAAAAAAACACAAATGAGTAGATAGCTTAGTTAATTGCGTGCGTTGACGCCGGTCACCTGCCCCGTGAACACAAATATTTAGGGTTCTTTAAGAGCGTCCCTGCGCACAAGGTAACGAGCGCCATCTTGGCGACAAATTTGCCTCGGCGATCGCCCTACGATCCAGTGCGCGTCCGACGGCAGCTGCCTCCCGCAAAGTCCGAGAAGTGCGCGTCGGGCCCCTCGAGGCCGAGCGGGGCGAGGCGCGGACTCGCCGACGACGCAATTCGAGGACTTAGCGAGAGGGAAATGCCGGAGTTGCTCTCGGCTACATCTTGCAAGTCAGTGGAGGTGGCTGAAGACGTCGACAATCCGGAAAAAAGGTTTCGATTGCCGCCCTTCGCGTGGAACAGCGATCTGACCCTTCCGAGACTCGCCCGGTCGGCCGCGATCGCGCCAAAATGGACTCGGTCTTGGCGAAAATCCTTCGTGAAAATGGCTCGCGAGTCGCAGCGTGTTCAGAGTATTGGAGCGCAAGTGAAGTAGACGCACGGCTTTGCTTTCCCTGCTCTTCCGTCAGCTTTGTTCCGTTTTCTTGGGGTCACCTTCACGCTAGCAGGAAATTGTCCTGGCCCTCTCAGACATCCGGAAAATCCAGACGCATACAAGAGTCGAGTTTTCATTCAAACCGCTTGTACGCATCGGAATATCCAGGCAGGAAGTGGTTCGAGGTTCTGAAAGAATAAAAAAAAACACAAATGAGTAGATAGCTTAGTTAATTGCGTGCGTTGACGCCGGTCACCTGCCCCGTGAACACAAATATTTAGGGTTCTTTAAGAGCGTCCCTGCGCACAAGGTAACGAGCGCCATCTTGGCGACAAATTTGCCTCGGCGATCGCCCTACGATCCAGTGCGCGTCCGACGGCAGCTGCCTCCCGCAAAGTCCGAGAAGTGCGCGTCGGGCCCCTCGAGGCCGAGCGGGGCGAGGCGCGGACTCGCCGACGACGCAATTCGAGGACTTAGCGAGAGGGAAATGCCGGAGTTGCTCTCGGCTACATCTTGCAAGTCAGTGGAGGTGGCTGAAGACGTCGACAATCCGGAAAAAAGGTTTCGATTGCCGCCCTTCGCGTGGAACAGCGATCTGACCCTTCCGAGACTCGCCCGGTCGGCCGCGATCGCGCCAAAATGGACTCGGTCTTGGCGAAAATCCTTCGTGAAAATGGCTCGCGAGTCGCAGCGTGTTCAGAGTATTGGAGCGCAAGTGAAGTAGACGCACGGCTTTGCTTTCCCTGCTCTTCCGTCAGCTTTGTTCCGTTTTCTTGGGGTCACCTTCACGCTAGCAGGAAATTGTCCTGGCCCTCTCAGACATCCGGAAAATCCAGACGCATACAAGAGTCGAGTTTTCATTCAAACCGCTTGTACGCATCGGAATATCCAGGCAGGAAGTGGTTCGAGGTTCTGAAAGAATAAAAAAAAACACAAATGAGTAGATAGCTTAGTTAATTGCGTGCGTTGACGCCGGTCACCTGCCCCGTGAACACAAATATTTAGGGTTCTTTAAGAGCGTCCCTGCGCACAAGGTAACGAGCGCCATCTTGGCGACAAATTTGCCTCGGCGATCGCCCTACGATCCAGTGCGCGTCCGACGGCAGCTGCCTCCCGCAAAGTCCGAGAAGTGCGCGTCGGGCCCCTCGAGGCCGAGCGGGGCGAGGCGCGGACTCGCCGACGACGCAATTCGAGGACTTAGCGAGAGGGAAATGCCGGAGTTGCTCTCGGCTACATCTTGCAAGTCAGTGGAGGTGGCTGAAGACGTCGACAATCCGGAAAAAAGGTTTCGATTGCCGCCCTTCGCGTGGAACAGCGATCTGACCCTTCCGAGACTCGCCCGGTCGGCCGCGATCGCGCCAAAATGGACTCGGTCTTGGCGAAAATCCTTCGTGAAAATGGCTCGCGAGTCGCAGCGTGTTCAGAGTATTGGAGCGCAAGTGAAGTAGACGCACGGCTTTGCTTTCCCTGCTCTTCCGTCAGCTTTGTTCCGTTTTCTTGGGGTCACCTTCACGCTAGCAGGAAATTGTCCTGGCCCTCTCAGACATCCGGAAAATCCAGACGCATACAAGAGTCGAGTTTTCATTCAAACCGCTTGTACGCATCGGAATATCCAGGCAGGAAGTGGTTCGAGGTTCTGAAAGAATAAAAAAAAACACAAATGAGTAGATAGCTTAGTTAATTGCGTGCGTTGACGCCGGTCACCTGCCCCGTGAACACAAATATTTAGGGTTCTTTAAGAGCGTCCCTGCGCACAAGGTAACGAGCGCCATCTTGGCGACAAATTTGCCTCGGCGATCGCCCTACGATCCAG
>JAWZYV010000328.1:0-19860 GCA_038373885.1 Cheiracanthium punctorium
CTTCTGTAGCCTTCAGATAAAGCCTTGATATCATCGGCTCTAGCACCCTACCTTGTATCACAAACCCTTTTCAGATTTAATGAAGATCCCCTTTTAAATTTTCTCTCTTCAAGGCATTTTAACCGTTTAACGCGCAGTGTTCCCGCTCTGGGAACACCAAACTCTGACGTTTTGACTGTTGCCAGTCACGAAGAATTGACTGGATTTCTATAAAAATAATTGCGGGTAACGTAGTTTCACGAGAATCCTTTACTTTTTCGCACGTCATTTCCCGTCAAAAAAATGGTCACGATTCTTTTTAACAGCACTGACATCTGCTGAAAAATGGAAGAATGCGAGAACAGCTGGATCGATTGCCCAATGCTGAAAAAAGGGCAGCCGTTGCCATCGCTCGACTTAACTACCAGCAACATGGCGATCGATCGAAACGTTCATCGCGTGCCACAGATCGAGAGACCCTTTTTTTGACGCATCTGGCTGTGCCGGCCCAGCCAGCTGCGTCAAAAAAAAGGGTCTCTAGGTCTGGGGCACGCGATGAACGTTCCAATCGTCCGTAGTTAAGTCGAACGATGGCAACGGCTACCCTTTTTTCAGCATTGGGAAAGGATTGCGCCTCAAAGGGTTAACACCACCGATGAACGGCAATTTGAGCCAGAGAAATTGTATAATGCCTGAGAAAATCCAAAGAATGATTTGCACTGGTGCAACTTTCCACAGCGCAAACACACACTAAAATCAATGAGTGTGCTGCGCGTGTGCAAAGTACATAATGTGCGAGAGGGTTTATTTTGCAAAAATGCTATTGAAGGCCATTGTAGCATCCTGACATGTTTGTTGCATTGTCATAAGATTGTCCTCGGATATATTTTATATCAATAGCATCATAATTTTCGAAGAAAGCTAACACAGTTCTAGTAGACGCTTTTCCAGCATGATTTTCTAGAGCTATAAGCGAAAGGAAGCGTTCAGGAACTTCACCATCGGACGCATTAACGTATCTAAACACTGATATCAGTTGGTCAGTGTGTGACACATCCGGTGTTGAGTCGACACTTAGTGAAAAGTACTTAGCTTTCTTGTTTTGCTCTGCAACGATACTCAGTACTCCCCCCCCCATTATTTCTATTAGTTCATCACAAATTGTGGATGATAAATATGTTTTTCCTCGATTTTCATATTTCCTCGATTTCCATTTCCGATTTCCTTGATTTCCATATTTCGCTCAATGAGAGCTTTGAAAAGGGTCGTATTCTGCGATTAGCTCTTTATAGATTCATAGATTTCATATGAACTGAAAATAAATTGAAAAATTCGATTACAACTCTATTAAAAAATTCATTTGATTCATTATTGCGGGGCCCCTGAAAGGGTCGGGGCCCATAGGCGTACTCAGCCTAATGGATAATCCGACCCTGCTTCCAAGTTCTTCTGTCGGGCGCCATTTTGTCAGCACAGTGCAGTTCACAAACTGTTCATTTCGGGAACCGTTGCCGCCCCGTGAAACACAAAACACCCACGATTTTCGCCCAGATGAGAAGTCCGACCTGGAGCCCTACCACGATAGTCTCACCGTTTGAAAGATTTTAAATGCTTGCACTGAGTGCAGGGTATAGATTGCACCACTATATGTATGTATTTATATTTAAAGGATTTTAAGTGGCACTATTTTTTTTCAGGTCCCACCACTGAAACAGGCCACGAGCGACATCTAATTATGATTAACTTGCTTTTTTCTTTTCTCTAAACGCTGTGCTTTGATGCCGCATGCATTATATGGAAAGAGTTAAATGTCCCGAGAAATATCCTCTGTACTCATGTCAACCACCACCACTGTTGGGGTGACATGATAGCACAAGATCTACAATATACGTACATACAAATTAGCAAACGACTACAAAACAAATATCAAGGATTAATCGGAGTCATTAAGCATATAATTCTTGTTTATTTACGTAAGCAATCAATCCAACTTCATGCGAAAAAGAATAAGTTGTAGATTTGAAATAATTTTTCTTTATTCTATAATTTTCACTTAAGGTGAAAAAATATATACACCTATTTTCGCTATATTTTGCATACGTGTGTCTTTTTCTCTAGCAAGAATGTCATTTTCTCTATGAAGTTCCTTGACTGCCTGCACTACCTTGACTTACATGGGATCCACTGCTTCCAGCACTGCCTTGGCCGCCAGGAGACCCTCCATTTCCAGCACCGCCTTGAGTTCCGGGAGCCGATCCAGAGTTAGTGTTCTGGGTTTGTGAGTTCCTTCTCAGTCTCTGTGATCCGCCTTGACTGCCTGCACTACCTTGACTTCCATGGGATCCACTGCTTCCAGCACTGCCTTGGCCGCCAGGAGACCCTCCATTTCCAGCACCGCCTTGAGTTCCGGGAGCCGATCCAGAGTTAGTGTTCTGGGTTTGTGAGTTCCTTCTCAGTCTCTGTGATCCGCCTTGACTGCCTGCACTACCTTGACTTCCATGGGATCCACTGCTTCCAGCACTGCCTTGGCCGCCAGGAGACCCTCCATTTCCAGCACCGCCTTGAGTTCCGGGAGCACGATCCAGAGTTAGTGTTCTGGGTTTGTGAGTTCCTTCTCAGTCTCTGTGATCCACCTTGACTGCCTGCACTACCTTGACTTCCATGGGATCCACTGCTTCCAGCACTGCCTTGGCCGCCAGGAGACCCTCCATTTCCAGCACCGCCTTGAGTTCCGGGAGCCGATCCAGAGTTAGTGTTCTGGGTTTGTGAGTTCCTTCTCAGTCTCTGTGATCCGCCTTGACTGCCTGCACTACCTTGACTTCCATGGGATCCACTGCTTCCAGCACTGCCTTGGCCGCCAGGAGACCTTCCATTTCCAGCAACGCCTTGAGTTCCGGGAGCCGATCCAGAGTTAGTGTTCTGGGTTTGTGAGTTCCTTCTCAGTCTCTGTGATCCGTCTTGACTGCCTGCACTACCTTGACTTCCATGGGATCCACTGCTTCCAGCACTGCCTTGGCCGCCAGGAGACCCTCCTTTTTCAGCACTGAGTTGAGTTTTAGGACCTGGGCTTTTTTCGGAATTTCCAGCTTCCCTTTTCAAATTGAATCCAGATGTCAATGATTCTTGTGTAAGAGAGCCTTTTTCTTGTCCTGCAAGCAGTTTTTCCGAGGTTGACATTAATCCACGCAGATAACCATGAGATCTGTTGCTTGCAACGCCCAGTAGGAAAATGCATATCTGAAATAAAACCAGAAAGAAGAAAAAATTTTAATGTCCGAAAAAATGATGAAAGATAAACATATTGCACTTGGACACTGTTTGTGTAACTTTGGTTTTTATTTCTATCCGTTGTTTATGTGTCCTAAATAGTCATGTAGTGTAAGAGTCCGCGTAATTTGAACTCTCATACCTGTGACCTGAGAGGGGGTGGCCATCTTTGTGTGAGATAGCCGAAATAAGATGGTCACACTCTCTGGGTCACCTGATTGTTCGGGTGCAAACGGATTTGACTAAAAGGTCTTCGCCTTATCCTTTATATCTCGTGAACCACGCCTTCGCATGTGTGACGTCATCTTCCCATAGCCGCGTCTGACGAGATATACCGGATATGGTTCTGACATTTTCATCACACCTCTTTAAACCCAAAAATTGATGTGCCCAAGTGGGTGTGACTATCTTAGAGATACTCATTTTAAACTGGTCACACCACCTAGCCCCATGACTCTTCGAGTGCAAAGGGTTGTGACCAAAATGTAAGCGCCGCAGCTTTTACATGTTATTAGCCACCCACAAAGCCCACTCCTTTCAGTATCGACGGCAAAATATCCTGACACCGGAGCAGCTAATCCGCAGTAAAGCTTCAGTTGTAAGGCCTGTATCTAGATTGGTTCAAGGGGTGCATTTCTTCGCGTGTGCGATCGAGGAAAGGCAGCACTGATGTTTGTGCTCTCAGACAGCACAGCAAATTTGCATCAAACTTGCAGCAAGCTTGATTTATCAAGTCAATAAACTTGAATTAAGCTTGAAATTTTCAAGCGTGTAAGCTTAATGCAAGCTTGAATCAAGTGTTTAAGTTTACACTTGTTCAACTTGCATTAAGCTTGACATAGCAAGCTTAATTGAAACTTAAAAAAATTTCCTAAAAAAAATTTTTTTAATACATGGGGTGCCGGTCGGCGATCTCGCACCATATATTTTTTTACCACGCATTTTCCCCTCTACGCTGGAACTAGTGCTGTAAAAGTAACGACAAAATGAGTATCATTATGTATTTGTTACTTAGATGTTCGCTATTCGTTACTAAGTAGTCGTTACTCGTTACTTTCGTTACTACTAATAGAATCGGTAATAGGGTCTTATATGTGCCCCATAACAACACATCCGGGACAGTGTTGTTATGGGTATATGCCGCCCATACATAAGCCCATAACAAAACCCAACCAAAAAGAATTTTTTTTAGCGAAGTTGTACAAAGCAGGTGCGTAGCCAGGGGGGGGGGATATCGGGATATATTCTCCCCCGAAATTTTTGGATTAGTGATGAAATTCCGTCTATTTATACACAAATAAGTTCATACCCCCCCCCGAAAAATTTTCTCTGGCTACGTGCCTGGTACAAAGTTGTATTTAGAGCTTATTTTCTCTGATTTACGCTTATTTTCTCTGATTAAGATTGTTTTTATACACATTTGTGGTTTTATACAATGCTAAATTATCCGAATTTCTAAGAGCGCACATAGAAATCTTCCAAAGACATATGCCATTCTTTTTTTTTCTCAACCCCCCCTTTTTTAATACTGAACGCTGGTTTAACCTGTTCATTCTTATCATAAAAAGTGTAAATGAAAGCTTGTGACTCGTGTTTTTTCTGAGAGCGGGTTCTCGAATACTGAGATCCATAGATTGGGCCACATATGTAAAATTCACAGGGCAGGGGATCTCAGTATGATATCAACTACTTTGTGTCTCTACAAGCATAATATCTTTATTATTTGTGAGTTCTTATTTCATATCATAAACTTCTTTTGCTGGACCATTTTTCGAAGTAAATTAAAAATTACCATATTTTAAATTAAAATTGTTTAAGTCAGTGAGAATTATCTATTTTTAAGATATTTCCAGTTCTATTTCTGCACTTTTGGGATGAAAGGGGTTAGCCCCTTCTGTGGGTGCATATATGAGAGCATTCTTTAAACAAAATTTATCACTCCTTTCATACAGAAAGAATGGTTGCACCGGACTATGCGTATTCCATGAGTTCGTGGAATAAAATGTACCATAAAATAGGGCAGATGGCCCCCTAAACGCCGACATTTTAGAAACATACTGAACTTTATTGAATTATTTTAATACCAGTGGCTTACGCAGGAGTGGGCATAGAAATCCCGGGTCGCTCCCAATTTTTTTATATATTTTTAAAACAATTACTTAAAGAATGTGTTTAGGTTCCATGCTAAATATTTTTTTAGTTCCAAATAATATTTTAAATAATAAAAATGTGTGAATTCGTTTACTTTATAAAAATATATTTTTTTAAAAGGTGTATTTAAATAATTTGTTATTTATTACTCATATTTCGATTCTAGCTAAAAAAAAAAAAAGAAAAAGTTAAGTTCGTAATCCTGCTTCGGAACCACCCTGAAAGAAAGAATTCTGATTGCACCACTATTTAGTACTAAAATGTTAGAAAGTCCGAAATTAGCACCCCTTACTAACATGCTTCTCTTATTGTATTGCTCCTCTACAATTATAAGAACACCCCCTTCCCCTCCCCCCCGCAAAAAAAAGTTCAACTGCGCATAAGAACATACTATACACCGGATCCTATCCCCCCATTGTACGACCCATATCAATAGAGCAGCAGATACTATATCCATCTCCATAACTGTAACGAAACATACGGATTCTTCCAAACCTCATCAAAACGACACCATTCGGCTCGGCACAAACGAAGTGCAACCAGAACATACTACTACTCAAATACCGAAACTGATTTTTCCCTTCAAACAGCGAGAATCCATAATACTTCCGGTATCTTGTAACGGAACGGAACATACTATTACTCAAATACCGAAATTCATTTTCTCCCTCCGGCAGTCTTGTATTCGAAGTTCGAACCTGGGACTCTACCACCATGGTGTCGTAGAATATCAGTGACGGATATTTCTCGCTCTCGGATAGGGATGGACGCGAGACCACGAGACGAGACGAGACTTCTCGCGGTCTCGCACTTTGACAAGACGAGACCTCCAGGTACGAGACGAGACCATGGGGTGCGAGACGAGACCACAGGGCGCGAGACGAGACTACGAGACGAGACCACGGGGTGCGAGACGAGACCACGGGTCAGGTATCTCGCGGTCCTGACTGGTCTACGGGTCAGGACCGCGAGACCAGTCTCGTGGTCTCGCGTTAAAATAGGCAAAGATGGTTATGGTCGGTATTTTAAATTATTTCTAAAAGCGGCAAGACCGTATTTTGCAAAAATCTTCGCCCCACAGCAATTAGCACAGATTAACAATTAGCTTACAGCATGAAGTGTACAGAAAATTACTTTTGTAGTACTTTCATATTTTCAAATATTCGTGAAGTTATATATTTACATCATTAGTCAGAAACAAAATGGTATGGCTATGGGTGTGGGCAGTGGCTTATAACAAAGGTCTGAAGGTCTGAGCGCCCCCTCCCCCCGCGGAATATTTTTTGGGGGTTCCCCTCCAATCTTTTATGAAATGGTCAAGTTTATAGTTTTCATACATACCCCTCGCATCCAGAATATAAGATAATTAAAAAATGATTACCGTAAAGATTAAAAAATAAAAAGTTTAAATTAATGTTACTTTTTTAAACTAAAATTTACTAAAAATATACAAAAGTAAAAATGCATTTTTACACAAATCAAATGTTCGTTTGATTGTTGAACGCGCTTTTATTTGGAATACTACTACTTTTCATGAACACTCATAGTTTTATTGAAGATTGCATTGCGAATGGTTAATGAAAATGAAGGAAGAAGAAAAAAAGATAACCCTGTATACTTTCAGAAGTTTTCAACCCATAGACCCAGATATATCTATAACAGGTCTATTCTTTCTACGGTGTTAAAATATAAAGTTTTTCAACTGTCATATTTTAATAGTTCCATAAAAACTGAAATCTGAAAGCATTTCATTCGAATTAATCGAAAGTCTCCAAATCGTCACAAGTTCCTCGACGGGGGGGGGGGGGGGAGGTATGTGCCCACCTAGACGCCCTGCTTGGCAAACACCCATTGTGCAGGTTTGATTTAAACACAATCAATGGTTTTAGTATTCTTCTTATCATTTGAAGTTTCTAGTTTTGCTAGTTTGGAAGTCTTCTCAAAAGTGGACTCTCAAAAAAAACTTTGTAAAAAATACATTTTATCAACGTTAAGACAAAAAATAAATAAATAAATAAATAAATGAAGACATTTATAAAGCCAATTTATCCCTCTACTCCCTGTGTTATAGCCCTTGTCCTAAGAAAACAAACAAATTAAACATATAACAAATGATTAATTAATTACTTAAGTAATTAAACTACTTCTTTATTTTATTATTTTCAAGAAGAAATGCACGTTTTATGCAAAAGCACGTTTCATGCAAGGAGAAAGCCCTCTTTTTTTTCTTCACTTTGACCTTATCTCTTCGCGGACCCTTTCGTCTTTGAACAAAGAAAATCCTCATTCTTGGAACTCAGCTTTCTTGTTGCCGGAAGACTGTTGACCAGGGGCTTCTGTGTATTCGAGACCACCTACTAGGTACTATTATACTATCATCCGTACTTGAGTCATAAATAAACGTTCTGGGTGCTGACTCGTAATTCAAAGAAATTCGGGGAGAACTGAATGTCAACGCGAGATGTTTTTTTTTTTTTCTCAATCTTCTCTTGGTGGAGATCCGTTGTACTTGTCTTTTATACTGTACTGTGCCGTTATACTGTACTTTTGCAATTTCCTATATTGTTGAATGATAATTATGATTTTTTGAAATAAAAATGCGTCACTATAACCGGGGTCACCAGAATTTGTAGGGTACCAGAAACTAAAATTCTGGGTTCGTTACTGACCGAAACGGTCGTTCTGTAACTATCAATAAAGTGACCTTTTTTCTAAACCGAAAATCAGGACACTTCTAAATCGCAGAGTTGGGAGGGGTAAAAATCAATCCCCCCCCCCATCCCCAAGGTTTTTATTTTCGACGCATAATTTGATTTTCTACTTTTATGAGAAAAATGAGTTGAAAAATATAGCGAATATATACAAATAAAATAAGCCTATTATATAAACTTAGGTTTTAAATGATTTTATTGTTAATTTTTGGATAACTTTCCAAATAGTTTGCTTTCTGACTATAACTATAGAATCACCATCCATTGATCATAGTATTGATACATATACATATTAATACATATTATAAAACAGTCATTTTCATCAATAAAAAAAACGGTGTTAAATACAAGTAAAAAAAAAAAAACTTTGTAAATAACACAACCATTTTCATGTAAATTTATTCCCAATGTATTTTACATTTATTTATTTATTTTTCATAAAGCAGAACTTTGGCGGGACAGGAATGGAAAAGCGGGACATTTTTGGGTTCTGTGGGGACAGCAGGACAGATAGGTAAAACTCAGGACGTCTGGTCACTTTAACTACCAAGTACCTTTTTTATGCGTGTTATTTTACAAAGTTTTAATCATTTCATCTTTTAAACTGATTAAAACTTTGAGTGTTGTTCATCGATTTAGCTCTGAGATTTAGCTCTCTATTTAGATTAGTAAAAATACATATTTTAAACACGAATTTTGTAAATGTGCTTTTCTATATTCTGAAACTCTGTCTAATGTGTGCAAAATAATAATGCTAATTTTTTTTTTTACTTTTTTAATTTGTTTCATAACAGTTATTGATTAGCATATCAATAGATCATTTTCATTTAAAGGGTGGGGGGCTCAGTGTTTTCATAGCCTCGGGCCTCTATTGGTCTTAATACAACACTGAGAACAGAGATTGAAACAATGAAATCGAAACAAAGGTGTTTTATGAAATCGGTAAATTACAAATTTAAATTAATTATTTCTTAAATATCTGATTAAAATAAAATCTTGTAATGATGTATGGCGTATAACAGTATCTTTCGCTTAAAATTACTCAACTTTTTATTTAGCAATGGTTAGCTTTCGGAAAATTTTATGAAAACTTCACGATCAGTGTTGCTACTATTCCATTATGATTTTAATTTTCCAGCGAATCTGAACATCATATATTTTTTTTCGTAGTGAATGGCGTGTTTCTTGCGCCATTATTATATTTTCCATTACATTATTATATTTTGGCTTGTTTGCCAAAATGCAATGGAGAAGGGAAGGGAAAAATAATTTAATGTATTTAAAATAATAGTATCTTTGAATCACATTTTTTTTAAATTTTAATTTTCAAATATGACAGCTTTTTGAACCACTTTTATGGATTGTCCCTTTCCCCCATCTTGTTTGTGGGGTGGGGGCGCAAAATCTTCAGTTGTCCCCGGGCGCTGATAACCCTAGCTACGCCTCCGCAAAAGAAAGCAAAAACTATTTGGAAAAGATAAATTTTTGTAATTTAAAAAATCAGCATGCATTACAACGTATACCTGTAGTGCATCACCCCAGATCCGCAACTAAGGAAAGGGACAGCAAGTGGGGTACGTACCTCGAGCGGCGTGCTAAAGAGGGCGCTAAAATCAGTTATGACTCCATGACAAGGAGGCGCCCAAATTAAGGTTTGCCCCGGGTGTCGTGAACTCTAATTGCGGCCCTACGTCACTTTATGCTAATCAGTGACGCAAGAGCGGAATCGAGAGGATTCTGATTTGGCATAAAGTTTGCGTGTGAATGGCATTCATAAAAAAAAAATTCTGTGGGTCCTCAGCTTCCAAAAATTCACAAGAATAAAAGCAACGCAGAATTAATTTCATGTTTTACATAAAACAGATAAATTATTTTTTCATTATGCACGATTCCTTCTTCTCCCCTTGGATTCTCAATAAATTTGTTTCTACAAAAGTGCCCTCCAATTTACAGTTATTGCAAAATGATGCCGTATTACTTACATTGTGAAAGATAACCAACAATACAAACATTTCAAGTGCATCTGTGCATTTTGTACTGCAGTGTGACATACGATTCGTACATATAAACAAATAGTGAAGGTGGCCCCCCTCAAAACTTTTTCAAGGGAGGCGGGTTTTTGTGGTGCGCCATGGAGCTTGCGATATTAAATTTATTCAGGGAAACACTAAACATAAACAAAAAAAATATTATAAATAATGATTATATATCTCGCAACTATCCCTCCTAGCAGGCATATAGCCAAAAAACAATACGGAGGGAGGAAAGCTGCAAAAGGCAGAATTTCCCACGAAAAAGCCTGATATTCAGCATCCAGTTAACAAAAATCCAAATCCCCCCCCCCCTGGCTACGTCCCTGCTTCCTAGTCTGTGTTAAGTGTGTTTCTTTCGAAGAAATAAGTCGTAAAATTTTTTTGAATAGCTTTAAAAACAAACCAGTTATGTTAGATACTCGAAAAATATAATATGACTTCTTCATAAACTGTAGTATGAACTCATATTAGCAGTAAACTTATATGTCTTAATGTAATCAGAAAAAAATCTTTAGCTGATAAATCGCCTCCCAAAATGAGCCGATTCGCTCCCGTGTAGAGAAATATTGCAAAATATCTTTTTTTTTTTTTTTTTTTTTTTTTTTTTTTTTTGAGAATGTTTCAAAACTTTTATTGGGTGAACGTTTATATGTATTCAATACCGCCTGTGAAGAGTCTTTCTCAAATTTTTCGGAGTCTCTAGCTTGAGCAATTCTTTAAAAAGCTGTTCAAAAGTTGAATGATTTCTTAAAAGAATCACTTTAAAGCAATTTGCTAGGAGATTCTATCGCATGCAATTACTTTTTGATGCTTCATACCCGGAAGTAAATATGAAGACATTAGATAGTATGCGACTATGCCAGACCCCGATAAATGTGAAGCGACTGTACATTTTTTACTTTGAACAAAGAAGTAAAGAGACATTTTGGCTGAGACAATATGCGAGACCGGTCTCGCGGTCTCGCAGGAGACGAGACCACGAGACGAGACCACGGGGTGCGAGACGAGACCACGGGGTGCGAGACGAGACCACGGGGTGCGAGATGAGACCACGAGACGAGACTTCGATATGAAAGGACGAGACGAGACGAGACTTGAGCCATTTCTCGTCTCGAGTGGTCTCGCGTCCATCCCTACTCTCGGATAGTCAGATACTTCGGATAAATAGCCGCGACTCTCCTTTTGGTGCTACCACGATGAGTGTCGAATAAAACAAGCGAGTATTTTGTGCTTGCTAGAGGTCTATCCGACACTCAGAGCGATCAACCAATCAAAGCACTAGACTTTCCCCCCTTTTTCTTAAACGAAGGCATTGTCTTCAGAATTTTCGAAGACTCGGGAGACATCCATCACGAGTGGAAGCCCGTTTTTGACAGACCCACCGTGCTAGGGAGAGGGGTCCTTTTGTGGAAGTAGTTGACACTCCACGATCCACACAATAAAAACCCATCCATCTCGTACTCCCCGATACCGGAATGTAAGTTTTCGCCTTCATCCAACGTGTCGGGAAAAAACAGCATTATTTCCGATAGTCAATACGACAGTGAAACAATCACGATAGGATCGTAGTAGGACATATCGGATATTTCTCGGATTGTGACATCATGAGAAGAGAAGGCTCGATATATTCGCTAGCGAAAGCTTTCCGATACTATGGTGGTAGAGCCCCTGGTCGATCCGAAATGCACACTCGAAGGTCATTTTCCCCCTTGAAACCGCGATCCGATATCCAGTAACAAATAACAGAAGACATTAGTACTCGATTACCGGAACCCGTTTCCCCCCTAGTTCGCCTCGCCTGGCAGTCTGTATTCGAAGTTCGAAGCTGCTCGATCCGAAACAGCTTCGGATCGAGTAACGATATCAACCGAAAAGTAGCAATTCGTTACTTCGAGTCTGAGTGATTATCCGCATCTTAGTACCGAATACATACGGTTTGCTTCAGCTCTAGCTGGAACCTCAAGTTTTTTAATCATTTCGGTCTAGCGTCCGCGACTGGGATCGATCTCGTGACCTAAACTGTGGGAATCCAGCGCCCTAACCAGTATGCCAATCTAACTCGAGGCGATATGACTAAAGTTTAAAGTGAGTGTTATGGTTGTCACGCCGTTTTTTTGGCGAGATAGATCAGTATTGGCCGATGGCTGATGCCGATCTGCTTCTTTTATTTTTCCATGTGATGAATCAAAATTAAAATAATACTATGTGTGATTTATAGACTCTAGTATAGGGAAATAAGCATAATATAAACTTAAAAGCAGCACACGTTCTGAAATTTTCAATATCGCAACACTCATGTTGGGCAATATTGGCCAAAATCGAGACACACGACTGATTTTGAACTCAATTTTGTAGTATATTTGTATTTTATTTTGAAGAATTTCAATATTTGAAAATATAGAATCTTTTTTTTAAATTCTATGGTCAAGTACATTTATGACTGATGATAAATTATTTGTTATGTGGATGTGGCTTTCCAAATCAAGCAGTAATCAAGTTGTATTCAAGCTGGACAGTTCAAATGACTTAAATTCGGCGGGAAAATATTTGCTGACTCAGTTTTTTGTAATCTCCAAGCTTGCTGCAAGTTTAAAATGAATCGAACTGCCCAGCTTGTATTAATACTTCAAATTCAAAGAAATGTCAAGATTGATTTAAGCTTATGTGCTGTCCGCGCTGTAGTAACCTACAATACGGTGCGTTAGCTATGATAGGCGTATCTAATAATAGATTGGGGGGGGGGTGAAAAACTCACATTTTAAATTCACAAAAATTTAATAGGGTACATAATATTTTTAAAAATTAATTTGTTAATGTGTAAATTTCGTATTTTTTCGGGGATTAGGGGGTTCACGTGCTCATGTGTGTGGTGGTTTGTTTGATTTTGGTTAAAATTTGAGGAAAACTAAAGCCTAAGATGATCGTACAGTGGTATTATGCCGCGCATAACCTGCCTGGCAAGTACTCCTAGTATTACGCTGAAAAAATTGAAAAATGATTGACATACACCAAAACACTAAAAAAACTAAAGACTCTATGAATTGCAACTAAATACCATTTATTCTTAGTCATTCCACTAATATTAATTAACAGACGATATTGACATAATTTTAAACTTAAACATGTCTGGGGGAGATGTGGTTTTGGAGGATAAGGGGTATCCACAAAAGTTTTGAGACGCAAATAATAAATAGATTACTGTTAATATTCACCATTCTGATGAGGTAGCCGTCTTTACACAAGACACGATCGACGCGTGCCCTCTTGGAACCGCTGTCTTTCTCTTAAGCCATCATCTGGCCTCTGATTCCATGTTTCTTTTGAACACAACTTGATCATATTGATTCGAAGCACACACTGATTTTTTAAGTCCGTTCACACCTTTTTCAAACTCTGCTCTGCTTCTTTTCTCTAGCACACTCGTTCTGTCGTCTTTTTTTCTTCTCCCACGGGGTTGATTCCTCTTTTCTTACCCCCTCTTACATCATTGGCTGGAGTTTCTGATTTGTTCGTCTCGGGGAATTAATGCATCCTCTCGTCGAATCCCAGACATGTAGGTGGATCATTCGGGAATATACCCCGCCAAATTTGCATATCATTTTCGGCCATAAATATTTTCGGCCATAAATATTTTAACGTTGACAGTTCATTGTGCTATAGTGTCCAGACTGTCCATTGCCTGGCGCCTCTTCTAATTTACGGTCTACTTGTGTGGTCTTCCCATGGGAACCGTCTCAAAATTATATTTTACTGCTGTTTCACTTCACCACATCTCTCCCCCGTGTACATAAAAAAAACAAGAAAAAAAAATATTCAATGTCCACAGTTACTAGTTCATTACACGTAGCTACACATGTGCTACGTTTTAAAATTTGGCACTTGTCCTGTATAGTCCATGCGATATAGTCCATCATACGTAGCAAATTATGTGCTACGTTCTACAGTGTAGTAGTTGGAGTTTAGTCCATATAGTCCGTCACGCGTAGCTACACATGGCAAAAGTCTCAGTTGTGATACATTTGTTCTCCCGTTGTGTCTCAAGCATTTTGTGGTTTCACGTGAACATTTTCGTTCTCCTTTGCGGGTTTGTTTTGTCAGATTTTGTTAAATCTGGCAGTATCGATAATGTTTCCGAACCACTTTGCATTAATAACATTAATGAGTTACCTTTGTATCTTGTTTCTCAATTTCTTCAAAATAATATATTGTACACCAATGGGATTGTACACACATTATTATGTTTGATCACACATTCTGTACCAACATGTACCATATTTATATTATTAGAGTACCATATTTATATTATATATATATTAAGAATAACATACAATATCATGTGTGTCTATTACTTGTTACACATATATATTTATCTGCATATCATAAAAAATACTCGTCTTCCTTCCTTTTTTTTTTTTTTTTTTTTTTTTTTTTTTTTTTTAATTTATTATTATTATTATTATTATTATTATTATTATTTTTGCTCAGACAGGGGATTCATTCCTATATTGCACACCCTTTTATTTATACGGTACACCTCACGTACCACTGTTTCAAAATATCTAGCCATAATCATCGATGCGTTCTTATTTACTCATTCAATTCATTTCTAAATTCCCACGTTTGTACTTGTAAAAGAGTTTCACCGCTAAACCCGTGCGTTCTGGAACTACCCTCTCTCCTCTTGTATTCCTTTTAAGCAGATCCTTCCGGCTGCGAAACTGTTTGTCGCTTGACAATCGGAACTCATGGTTGAAATTTCCGGTTTTTCACTGCGTATAATACATCCGCGCGTTTGGAAACGGGGGAAACTGCAGCTCGACGACTCAACTCGTGCTGTGGGCAACCGGTTTATCTCCTGCGCCGGGAGTGACTCGGCACCTTTTTCGCCTGTGTTTTTTTTTTAGGATGTCAACGTCGTGTAGAGGTAAGTGATTGTTATTTAATTATTTTGTTAATGAAAGCTTATGCCGCCCTATTAACTGTAATTTTGTAAAGAGAAACAAACTTAACGTTACTATTCTTACGTTTTATTTTGTATAGCGCCGATCTGCATGTCGAGTCCATGCGGTCTGATAGGTTATTATTCTGTGAACTCCCTATGTTTACTTTAAAATAAATAGTCTTCTATTATTCTAGAGCGCGTCTTACTCATCGTGGTTATTGCCTGCAATTGCCCGATAAGTACCAAAATCCAAGGGGAAATCTGCAGCTTTCCGTCCCAGGTACTCTGGTGACGCAACTCAATAATTTTATTCTAACTTGTATTAATTAAAATTTTTAGTAAAATTACTGTACTATGTATTTGTCTCTCCTATAGTTGTATGTCCGGTATTTATTTATATGCATATTTTTGTCTTTTCATGTTGCCCTTCTCTTGCATCCTATGCGTGACATCCGAACGAACGACTCTCCGTAAATCCGAACGAACGACTCGCCCCCATGCGAATGGCTCCCTGCCGGTTTGTTTACCAACAGAAAAAGCCAAACGACAACACCAGCTGATGCCTTGCTAACTTGTGTTTTACTTTTTATTTATTTATTTTTTTTTATTTATTTATTTATTTATTTATTTATTTATTTTTATTTTTTTTTTTTTTTTACCTACGTATGTGTGTGCCTGTTATCTTATTGCTTGCTATTATTATCAACATTATTATATTTTGTCCGTCTCTTTTTTTTTTTTTTTTTTTTTTTTTTGGTTGTTAACATTTCCTTCATTTTCAGCTTAGCTTTTCTGCAGTGCACAAGGTTACACGGGATATCCCTTTTGATTATATAGCATGTCATTATTATTATGATTCTTATTATTATTACTGTTATGATTAGCTAAATTCAATTGCCTTCCAGGTCGCGTTTTTCTCTTTTTTCCTATCAGTTTTGTAATTCTCGTTTTCGTTATCCTTTCACAGAAATTCCAATCTTTTCATCATCTACTGACGCAACCGAAAACCCAAAAATTTGAATGAACGCTCGTGGAACACTCTGGACCTCACAACTCGGCTGCTGGTAAGAACCCCTTTTTTTTTTTTTTTTTTTTTTTTTTTTTGAATTTTTGTTCTTTTCTTATGTTTGTGCTGTTTCTCGCCCCTTCCGGGAGCGGTTGCGTAACCAATAACCATGGGTGGGGGTTTTTGACTCGTCAGGGTCTGTTTCTTGTGTCTGGGGTTTTACCCGAAAAATGAGGTTTTTATGAACTTTTTTTGATTCTCCATGAGGTTTATTCACTTCTTTAAGTAACAAATTATTATTTCGCAAAAGTTTCATTACCCTATAAGGGCCGGTAAAAATGGGGTCAAATTTACACTTCTTGTGCATATTTCTCATGTATACCAAATCCCCTATGTGGATTGGAGTATGTTTAGCGGGTTTTTCTAAGTTCTGCGGTTTAGCCGCTTTTTCTTGGAATATCCAGGCCTGTTGTCTGTTATTTAAATTCTGCTTAATTAATTTGTCCACAAATATTTGTATTTCCTCTTGGGACCATCTTGATTCGAAAATATTTTGTCCCTGTCCGTCAGTTGTATTGTCCAGGGGTATTTTAATGTCACGACCCAGAAATAGTAACGCCGGCGGGAAATTCGTCGCCCTGTGTTTAGAGGCGTTGTAATAGAGCTGCGCCCATACACTTGCATCTTCCCATTCAAAAGTGTTCTCTGCTATGCATCGAATACACTGCTGAAGCGTGCCTTGTGCTCGCTCTACCGTCCCATTCGATTGTGGGTGGTAGATCGACGAAAAACGACTCTCTATATTGAGAGATTTTAAAAAACTCCTTAATTCCTTTGATCTGAATTGAGGTCCGTTATCCGATATAATCGTATCTGGAAGCCCAAAACGAGAAAAATAACTTTGTAAACATTGAACTATTTGATCCGCAGTGATTTTTCTACATGGAAATAATTCTATATACCTTGAGAAACTGTCAATTACGGAAAAAAAAAAGCAATTGCCTCTGACACTGCGAGGCAGCTTCCCAACAATATCTATATGTAGACACTTTCCGGGCAGTATTGCTCGGTCCATTTTTTGTCTCGCCGTAGCGGGAATGTGCCTGTTTTTGAATTGTGCACATCTGTGACAGTTATCGATAAACGTCTTTACGTCATCAAATAAGTTGCCCCAAGTATAAAATTTTTTTATAAAATCGATCGTTTTTTGTCTGCCGAAATGTGTTGCGTGTGCAATTTTGATCACGGACTGTTTTAAAGCCTGAGGGATCACGATTACATCTATTCCTGCCCTCTCTCGCGTGGCTTTTTCCCTATAACGAAGAATTCCATGTGCATCGAGATAGTAATTTTTGAACTTAGGACTTTTAGGGGTCTTTTCGCGGACGTGTGGTATTATTTTGTTCAATAATTCATCGTTCTGCTGTTCTTGTTTAATTTTTTCGGTCGTTAAATCCTTCTTCCCTTCGAAGATTTGTGCCGTTATGTTATTTACCTGTTCTTCTTGTAAGATGTATCGGGACAAATAATCCGCGGGGTTTTCCTCACCCTTTATATGTTGAAATTTAAACGCAAATTCACTTAAAAATAATAGCCACCTTGCAGTGATATCGGATTGCTGCGTTAGATCTAAATGGTATTTCAATGATTTCGCGTCACTAATTAATACAAATTCATGGTTCCATAAATAATTGCGAAAATGTCTCACCGCTTCATAAATTGCCATTAGTTCCAGTTTAAGAGATGAGTATCGTTTTTCCGCATTTTTTAAAATTCTGCTAAAAAATTTGACTGGTGTTCTGCCTTCTGGCCGATCCTGCATTAAAATACCATTAATGGCCGTGTTGGATGCATCGGTTGCTAACAGGAATGGTTTTGCAAAATCAATTTTGGTAATTCTTGGTTTTTCTAAAATGATCTGTTGTATGTTCGCGAAACTAGTCTGACACTCTTCCGACCATTCAAATTTTTTGGTCTTTCTTGTGAGCTGCACAATCGGTGCAATAATTTGGGAATATTGTGGAATAATCGTTCTGAAGTAATTTGTCATCCCTAAAAATGATTGAATCTCTTTAACTGACTTAAGCCCTGGTTTCCTGGAGGCGGCCGGCGTCCAGCGACCAGAGTGATTAATGACCTCAGCGGTGCCTCTCGCGTCCAAAGAACGCGTTTGTTAAAAGTGGTTTGCTACTCGCGAAAGCGGCGGGAGGGGACGCTCGGCGATCGCCGCTTCCGTCCAGATGTGGTGGACGCTCGGCGAACGCCGCTGCCCGTGGAGAATTCGTGGACGCACAAAAGAAATACACACCATCCAATGTACCTTGGATTTTAACGAATTCACATTAAATGAGTATTAATAAGTAGTTATTTATTGTGAATGGAGAATATAAGTACTAATTAATGCTTGATTAAACAGAACTTAGCAGTCGCATATTTTCATAAATCACATTTTTTTTTTTTCATAATTATATACTCAACGATACAAAAGAATAAAAAAATATATTTACATGTTACAAATGTATATACTGTTTGCTATTACACACATGCATTGAATGAGATATGAAAAATATCAAAATACATTTTGTACGTTCTTTTTTCTAAACAAATAAGGTTTAATTCATCATTAAGTATTAATTTTGTATTTAAAGGGACTTTGTACCTGAAATATACTAAAAAACGAATTTTCGATTGTGTCTAGAAATCCCCTGTGATTCTTTATTGTGTTTAGGTAAACAAATTTTTTAAAAACATCCTATTTTACTTTTTGTTTCTTGATTCAATCCAGTGCCGCAACCTGGGTTTACGAGTTCCAGGGGCGAGAGTGAATCTAGGGGCCCTTTTCATGTTATATTTGGTAAAAACGAAAATAAATTAGCACGTTTCATACATTTGTATGTACTCAAAGTCAGAATTAAACGCTTTTAGATAATAACAGATATAACATGTAAGTATGTAGTCAATACAAAAAAGAAAAAAAAAATCAAAAGAAATCGTCGTCTTTTAGATGCCTTTGAACTAAAATATTAAAAGTTCCTTCATCCTCTCTTTTTTTAAATATTTCATGGGTATCTTTTCTTACAAAAGCCGATGAAATGATTTCTTCTTCTTCTTGCTCTTCATCTAATACAAGAGCGATAATTTCATATTCAACACTTTCAGCCATTTTCAGTGTGCGAAGCGTTTTCAGAACGAAGAATGCCTGCCCAACAACCGTTTTCCAGAAAGTGGACGCAGAAAAATGCCGCGCGCTCGCGCGCCTGCAGGAAACCACCCTTTCGCGACAGCTGTGGACAGTTTTTCACAGATGTCACCTCGGGCACTTTTTCGCGGTTGTCAAAGGCGAGCGCTGGACGCTGCCGCTCCCAGGAAACCGGGGCTTTAGGTGTTTTAAATTTTGTGATTTTCACGATGTTTTTTGGGTCTGGGGAAATCCCTACTTCGTCCACTTGGAATCCTAAACATGTGATATTTTTTCGGGCTATTTTGATTTTTGACGGGTCCAATGTTAAATTAAACTCTTTGAGCTTTTGGAATATTAAAGTCATTTTTTTTCGTAATTCTTCGAGGGAATTAGCTGGTATGATTATATCGTCTAGGTAGAAATTTATCTTCGTTTCTCTCATACCTCCCAGCACCGTATTCATGAGTTGGGTGAAGTAACTGGCGCTGTTACGCAAGCCAAAGGGTAGTCTCGTGTGTCTAAAATTTCCTCGGTGGGTAATTATTGCACATTTCTCTCGCTCTGCCTCCGGTAATGCTATTTGAAATAAA
>JAWZYV010000329.1:0-19335 GCA_038373885.1 Cheiracanthium punctorium
CGCCATTCGCATTAAAGATATTGAAAATAAAATATTTTTTGAATATAACAACGTAACAAAGCGCGTGCGCATTTCAGTGAAAAACAAGGCTAGAGTTTTTTTGTACCCTGGCTTATCTCAACTGTTGGGTTTTGATCCTTGCGAAATTGAATGTTTTGAAGAAAACACTGAAACGACTTCGGAAAGCCTATATGTTGCAGACCCGTTTGCTCATTACAGACATTGATGGTGTATTCGGATATAATAGAATCGCAGATCCTAGGTGATGTATTAGCATCTCTATTGCGTATTGTGAATGTGACCGGGAAGGACGGTGAAGTAATCTGTGCCCAGTTTGATCGCCCCCACTATATACCGCTCTCGAGAAAAATTTTTCAGACGATTGAAATCGTTATAAGGAGCCACACTGGTGAATTAGTGCCATTTGAACGCGGGCGCTCGTACGTGAAACTTCATTTTAGGCAAAAATACCTCTCTTGAAAATGTATGTGCCTTATCAGTGTTGCCAAAAATCCTTTGAGGATTATTATACGCATCAGTCTGGCAATGGACTTAATTTTTATCAAGGAGCACCATTTCAAAAAGGATACGGATTTGGCGGTCTTTTTAGATCATTTTTTAGAGCAGCAGTACCGATGCTCAAGAGCGGCGCAAAGACTATTGGTAGACATTTATTTAACAGCGGAGTGGATATCTTGAATGATGTATCTAAGGGCGAGGACCTTAAAACAGCCGCAAGACGACGCATGAAAGAAGCAGGGAAGCAGCTCACCGACAAAGCAGCAGCTAAAGTAAAATCGATGATTGGATCTGGACGCAATAAAAAGAGGAAGCGACATGCGAAAAACGTCAGTGGTAGACGAACCAAGAAGGTGAAAGGTCACGATATTTTTGCTTAATCATGTACGGTTTAATTCACAAGGACTCGGTAGCCTGCGCTAAATCCGAGTTGGACTTATTTGTGATGCCCCCTACTCCAAACGGCTATCGAAAAAGGACAGTTTGTTGAATATCACCCTATTGCCAACATACAAAATGGTGGACCTGTAAAATTTAACATATCTGGAAGCGGAGAAGAATATTTAGACCTCTCTTCGTCTCACATCTACGTGAAAGTAAAAATTGTAAAGTCGGATCGTGCCGACCTGATCGAAAAGGATGCCGTGGCCCCTGTTAATTTATTTTTACATGCCCTTTTTTCGCAAGTAGACGTTAGTTTGAATGAGCGAGTGATTTCGACATCGAGCAATACTTACCCGTACAGAGCCTACATCGAAACTTTAATGAATTATGGGGAAGATGCCAAGAAAAGCTTACTTTCCTGTTCCTGTTTTTACAAGGATACGAATCCGGCAACAGCCGATCCCACGGCTAAGACCGATGCAAATGAAGGACTCAAGAAACGCTATCACCTAACTTCTAAGAGTAAAACTTTAGATATGGTTGGTCAATTGCACTGCGATATTTTCCAGCAAAATAGACTTTTACTGAACATGGTGGATGTAAAGATAAAAATGACGCGCAGCAAGCCCAATTTTTGTTTGATGTCTGCTACAGCTAATGAATATAACGTGATATTAGAGCATGCATCATTGTTTATTAGAAAAGTGAAAGTGAGTCCCGGTGTTTCACTCGGACATGCAAAAGCTCTGGAGAAAACTTCAGCTAAATATCCCATTGATCGAGTTATGCGCAAGTTGTATTCTGTCTCAGCAGGCAGTTGGTCCTTTTTACAAGACAATGTGTTTCTGGGAGTCATGCCCAAACGTGTGATTGTGGGATGTCTGGATAATGCTGCAGTGAGCGGACAATATAACTATACTGGAGAAGTAGGCCGATGATCGTAAAGCGACGAAAGGTAGGTTGGTCTATATTGTTGTCACATATTATGGAGAAACCAACATTGCGTTGTGTAGAATCAAAACAAGGAATCGAGCTCCGTAGAGAGAATCAAGATTTACCTGTGAATGCAGCGCAGTTAAAAAGATTTTTGTTTAATCGACATCGTAATTATTTCACTTTGAATACGAGCAAACTAAATCCGATTCCATAGGAATGAAAGAATCATAGCTGTTTACTAAGCACAACAAAATGAAGATCCACACACTTGAAGGAGTGGGCCAACAAAGTTTTTGACCCATACTACTGTTGTGGCGAGAGACATCCATCTTTTCGCTCGTCGATTCTCCTACAGTGATGGAAGGAACACTGAACCACACCACAAAAAAGATGAGATCGCATATCACTTTTTTTTTGGACGTAATTTTTTTATTTGCTCAGAACATCAGATTCCTTTGACTATTGAAAACTTGAGAAAAATACACATAAAAACATGATGACTTGGGGGGAGCATCTTCATAAAAAATTACAGTGTTGATGCGTGTCGGCGGGCAAAGCCTCCTCACGTGAAGTGAGCGGCTTGCCCCACCGAAAATTACTCTCCAACTGCTAAAGAAAAAACCGTTAAAACATGTGTCTATAGAAAGAGCCCGAACTTTCTGGAACAATTTTAGCAGATGTTTTTCGAGCAATATGCTTCTTGTGCAGCAGAGAAAAACCGCAAACACATCTGCTTCAGCTGGAGCAAAGATATATGCGATGAAGGGATGTTATGATTATTCTTTTAGCCGGCGTCAACTGTTATTTTATTTCAAAGCAGCTGATAAGAGGGAAATGCTTTAGAAGTACGTTAATGCGCTGTAATTGAGAAGGCCAAGAGGAAAATTGAAAGCTTTAAAAGATAGTTATTATTAAAAACTTTTAAATTAAATTTAGAATAGATTATTAGTTTAAATTTAGACAATATTAATCAGGTTTTGCATTAATAATTTTTCATTAAAGAATATGCACGTTGTGTCAACGTGACATATACTCCCCCAAGTTTTCAGAAAAAAATTACATGTTCAGCATAAATATTAAAACAGTATATCAATCAAAGTCCAGTAATATTAAAAAATTGCACAAAGTTCTTGCAGAAAACCTTAAAATTGTCCGTCTTGATTTTACATGATTCAGTCTATACTAAAAAATCACGAAATCTAAAACTGTGCCGAGGTTCCTGTATTGCTGATATTGTCAGCTGAAAAAGATTGTCAACAGTTCTTGCATATACACATTTCAATAGTATTTGATATCAAAATAAAGATAATATTTCACACAAAAATTCAATAAAATTTTCAATAAAAAGGTAACCCGGGATTTGTTATATAAAAAAAAAAGAGCTCTGATTTTTTTGAAGTGGTACCACTTGTAGCCATTCAAAAGGATTTCAATACAGCATTGTTCTTATTTAAAAATGTAAAGAAAATTGCCATGTTGAAGAAAAAGGAACATACAAAATATATACATTTACTTTATCTCATATTTCACACTATAGAAACAACACAAACTTACTGATGTCTTTATTTTATTTTATTTTACGTATTTATTTATTTTAAATAACATTGTGAACAAAGAAAAAAATTGAGTGCAATAGTTTGATTTCACTTACATCAAACGGGATTTCTTCCAATTACTAGAGGAGAAGGGGAGGATAGGACAGTAGAAGGAAAAATGTCAATGTTTACCACATTGGGGAATTTAAACTGCCACACAAACATGTCACAAGAGATGGTAAATTAAAAATTATTTTAAATATATTACAGCAGTTAAAAGAAGAAAGGAACAGGTTCAATACAAACAGTTGATCAGGCTGTTCGCATTGAAAGTGCCCAGTAAAAAAAAAAAGGTTAAATTAATTTTTACGTGGCCTAAAATTATACGAGTGCGAAGTAGGAACCTGATAGTGACTATCAATAATAGGCAAGTCGTTAAGTAAAGACCTTCGAGGAGGAACAAGTTTTAACCTATCAATATGCATTTTGCGAACAGAAGTGTCAGGATTATCTAATAATTGAATTGAATAAATAACAGGAGAATATTTTTGTATAACTTTATAAGGTCCAGTAAGATGTTTATTATATTTATCTTTAGACTTTAAGTAAACAATATCACCAGGGAAAAGAAATCTAAGCTTGGCATTTTCATTTTTCTTTAAATTTTGTTCATATTGTGCAGACTTTAGATTAGAATATGTGTCAGCATAAATTCGCTTCAGGGTGGACATTACTTGAGACAAATAATGAGCTTTATCTAAATGATGAAACTGTAGTTGTGGGTCATACGTGTCAAAAATCATAGGCAACTCTCTTCCAAATTGTATTACATTAGGAGAAAATTGAGTAGAAGAATGTGTAGAAGCATTATACATATTTACATGAATGTTTATAGCATGAGCAAAGTTATAACCATCTTGAATTAGAGCATTTACAATTGATTTAATTGAGGTATTGATTCTCTCACTAATTGAATTAGCCTGTGGGTGTCCAGAAGTAGTATGTCTTAATTTAATTCCAAAAACTTTGTTAAAGGTTTCAAAAACAGCACTAGTAAATTGAGTACCTAAGTCAGTAAGTATAATGGCAGGTCTGCCAAAAGTTGAAATGTATGAAAATAAACAGTTAGCAACAGCATCAGTAGTAATAGAGTTTAAGGGATAGAGCTGTAGAAAACGAGTAAAATGATCAATTATTGTAAGAATATGTTTTCCATTGTTTAGAGGTCCAAGAATGTCCATGGAAATTACTTCATTAGGTTTTTCAGGTATGTGATTATTTTGCAAAGGAATAGGTGGAGTAGCATGAGATTTTAAAGTTATGCATTTAGTACATGAATTAATAAAGTTAACTGTATCAGCATACATACCAAACCAAAAATAACGCTGTCGAAGAAATTCATATGTTTTTGCAATACCAAAATGTGGTAAATGGGCAATAGCCAAAACTTTTTTCTTTAGAGAGTTAGGAACAACAATAGTAGGATGAATTTCCAAAGATGAAGATTCTTTAGCATAGTACAATAATTTATTATGAGGATGTAGAAAATAACATTTATTGTTGTTGCTGTAGTTATTAGATTCCAAATCACTTATAATTTTTGAAATAGTTTTGTCTTTTTGTTGTTCATTAAGAAATGTTTTACAAGAAATTTCTAAAAGTGGGTCTTGTGGCGAAGACTGTGAAACATTTAAATAATTAATATGTTCAAAATTATCAGGTGTTTCAGAAATTGCATCATCAATGACAGGAAGTACATCATTATTTATATTTAGAGTGCTTGGTTGAGAATTTATGTCATGGTGTGGTGGCATTTCTTCAAGACGTGAAAAGTAATCAGCCAAAAGATTTTGATTACCAGGAATGTGTTTGAAATTAAATGTATATTCACTTAATTCGCATAGCCATTTTGTAGTGAGATCAGCAGGAGAAGTAGTTTTTCTATAGTGCTTTAAGGGTTTACTGTCTGAAATAACAATAAATTCTCGATTGTATAGAAAATGTTTAAATGCTAAAACAGAGTCATGTAGGGCCTTTAATTCAATTTTTATGGCTGGATAATTTCTTTCAGATTTAGATAAAGATTTGCTAAAGTAAGAAATAGGATGTAATTCACCATTAAATTCTTGTAAAATGACATAGCTTGATGACTACCATCAGTATTCAAAATGAAAGGTTTAGACCAGTCAGGTAAACAAACAAAAGATTTAGTGAAGAAAATTTTCTGTAGTTTATTGAATGCCTCAGTGTGAATGTCAAGCCATTGAAAACTTTGTTTAGGACAAGTTAACTGGACAAGAGGATATGTTAGTTCAGCATATGAAGGTATTAAATTTATATAAAATCCACAAACTCCTAGAAAGCGTTTAAGTTGTCTTTTTGTTTTAGGAATTGGAAAACCAGTAATTTTGATAATATTGGAGGAAATTGATGAAATTTTATGATTTGATAAATGAAAGCCCAAATAATCTATTTCGGTAAGATGGAATTGACATTTACTTGGGGATAAAGTGATGTTTTTTTTTTATTAGAGTATTAAGTAAGGCGTCAAGTTTTTGAAGAGTTTCCTCAAAAGAATTTGAACCAATAACAATATCATCTTGATATGCCATAACTCCAGAAACCTCAGACTCTTGTAAGATATTGTCTATTAGAGCTTGAAATGTGCTGGCAGCAGTTTTTAAACCGAAAACAAGGCGGATGCTGCGAAAAGTACCCCAAGGTGTAGTAAAAGCAATAATATCTCTGTATTCATGAGGTAAGTCAATTTGCCAATATGCACTACATAAATCCAAAACAGTAAAATATTTATAGTTTGATAAATTAGAAATAATTGTAGAAATTTTTGGTAATGGGTAAGCCGATGGTTTTAAGATAGCATTTAAAAGTCTTAAGTCGAGTGCCAGCCTGAATTTCGGTTTAGAATTAGGATCTAGAGCTTTCTTTTTTTACTAAAAGCATAGGAGATGCCCATTCAGTGGGAGTTCTTTCAATGATACTGGCTTCCTGCAGTTCATTTAGTTGTCTCAGAGCCTCATCTTGTAAGGATTGAGGGATGGGAAATGGTAAAGTCCTAATTGGGAATTTATTTATAAATGATAACTGTGGTTTAATTTTATCTGTGTGTCCCAAGGTTTTCAAAGATTTTGAAAAGGCAGAAAAATGGTGCATTAATATTTCTTTTATTTGGTTTTGTTCATTGTGAGTTAAATGTTTCAATTCAAAGTCATTTTCTGTAAGCTCATTCTTTCTTTCTTGAATTATTTCATCAGAGGCAGTAATAAGATTGACATGGTCATCAGGCATATTTGGGTGAATATTTAATTGAGCTTCTTCAATAGGACTTATAGTTCCAATACTCATTGCTTTGTTTAAGTGTATGGTTTCATCAGAATTATTTTTTACATAGATATAAAAATGGGGATTTTTGATATCAGAATTATCAATGGAATGTATTGAATCATAAATTTCTAGTTTTAATGATTGTATATTAGGTTTAAACAAAAATTCAGTATACGGACAGTTATGCAGATTAAGTTTTACATATTGAAAGTCATCGGGGTGTAAAATTATTTTCTTATCAAGTTTAATTGTAATAGGCATGTCATTACTTAACTCTTGTGTAATAGGCGATTCAGAATTAGTCATGTTATTTACAGTGGTTGTATGAATTTCCCTGTTCAGATTCTGATTTTTCATTAAGGGAACAAGCACGTCACCAATGGAAACAGTTCCAGAATGTGGATTTAATTGTAAATTAAATTTCTGAATAAAATCAAATCCAAGAATACCCTGAAATTGAGATGAAATGGTCACATTGGTGATGAAAAAGTGATGTCTAAAATGTTTATTATTTATTTTAAATGAAATTTCAACACAACTAGAAAAGGCAACCTCAGAGTTAATTGTACTAATTTTAACAGAACGTGAAAGAAATTTATAATTAATTGCATGTTTTAAATTATTGAAAACATTCTGTGATAAAATACATAAGGATGAGCCACTATCTATGAGCATAGGAATATTACTATCATGCAGTTGAATTGGAATAATAGGAAGTTTAAATGAATTATCAGAGACACTTGCAATAATTTGGCATTCATCCATCACAAAATTATCAGTTTGAGATTCAGAATTCTTACAAATTTTTATAGGTTGCAAGGTTTGAGTAAGTGTTGATCTTTGTGAAGAAAAAGTCTCTGGATGAGAGAAAGTCATAGGAGAAACTCGAGCATCAGGAGCTGGAGTTCTCATAGGTGGAAGTTTTGACGTAGCTGGTTGGGGTAAAGTCACTTGAGAATCTCGAGTACCAGCACCAGGAGTTCTCATTAGCAGTTTAAATGATCATTATGTGGTAAAAAGTTGCATTCGTATTAGAAAATTTTGATACCATATTTTGTTGAGAGGCATTACGAGTAGGCAAATTTTGGAACATAGGATTAGGCTGAGCTATGGGCTGAATTGGAATCAAAGAATTTTTCATTTTGAAACATTGGTGGACATTATGCCCTTTTTTGTAGCAGAACTGGCACGTTATAGAATATTTCTTAAAATTATTTGCCTTTGATTGTCGAGGAAAATAGTTGTTGGAATTTTTGAAATCTCTATTATTATGCCTAGATTTATGCTGAATGTTTCTATAGTTGTTATGAATTCGTCTGTTATAAGGATGACTGCGTTGAAATTTAGAGTAATTGTGTTTATCAGAAACATTATCCTTATTATCATCTTCGAGTTTATTGATTTGTTCTTTTAGCGAGTTTACTTCCTCGGTTAATGATCTTATTTGGGAGGACTGAGCTCGAGGTGGGGAATCAGCAGAATTAATTTGCTGCATTTCATGAGCTCGGGAAACAGCCTTATCACACTGTTACGAATTTTCGGGGCAACCCGCTGCTCTGGGGCTTAAAATGGTTTAAAATTCGTATTCTACGCTTCAAATAGATAAATTTTGCTTTTTGTTGCATCAAAATCGGCCAATTAGAACCGGAGATACGGAGGTTTCGGTTTCCCATTCAAATATATGGGATTTCTAGAAAACTCGAGAAATATTAGTCCTAGAGCTTAGATCTCTTCACTTTTGAGGACTTATTTTTGGCGCCAAATTTGGCGATATTTCGCCAAAAGTCGCCAAGATTGGCGACATTTTGGTCATTTGGCGCGATTTTCCCAATGGGGCCTGGAAGTTGTTTTTCCTGCATTAAAAACGCATAATAACCTAACATTTCTCTTCTATGACGTAATCAAAATTCACGCTTTATGTAGAACCCTCGACAAATTGACTTTTCTGGAAACCTCTTGTACCTCCTGCGTCGGCTATTTATAGAAGCGGGCATCGCCCCGGAGTCAGTCAGTGCGAGTTGAACGCTCGATGTGTGAAGAGCTCTCAGTACGCTTGTGAATTGATAGTGCTATAGAAGCTGTGTTTTAGCTTGCTTTACGAAGCTGTTTTCAAAGTGCTGTGTGTAAATTCTTCATCGCTGAGTCTTGAGAGACTGTTAGTGTTATTTCTCGTATATTTTCAATGAATTTTTGCCTGTGAAAGTGACTTATTTTGTGTGAGGAATACAGCATTTGTGAGAGCTTCTGATCTAAGCGGACTGTTAAAAGCACGTTACTGCTAGATTGTGCTTGTGTATTGTGTACAGCTGATTGCTCTACGAAGTTCTAGAAGCAATAAAGTTTGTGTTCCATCCTGACAAGTGCCTTTTTACTTGAACTTTTTACACCAACTTGACTTTAGAACGACGAACCCCAGGAGTAGCAGAGTAATTCCGTAACATTTGGTGTCAGAATCGGGGTTCTAAAGAAAGACTTTAATTTTCCAGTTTATGGTTTTGACTAGACAAAAAAATGGAAGAACAACTTCAAAAGCTGATGAATATGATGCAAGAAATGAAATCCGGACAAGACGAGATGAAATTCGGTCAAGATGAGATAAAAAAAGAGATGAAAGCTGGACAAGACGAGATGAAAGCTGGACAAGAACAGATGAAGGCGGATTTAGAGAAGAAAATTGAAGCAGGACAGACCGATTTAGAAAAGAAAATTGAAGCCGGACAAGAAGGAATGAAATTGGGATTGGAGAAAATGGAGACTGCTTTGGGAAAATTAGAGAAATTCCAAAAGAGTGTGCAGGAAAATCAAGAGATAATGGAGAAAAAAATGTCGCTCATAGAAGAAACTCAAACGAAATATGAACAAAGAATTGAAGGGAAAATAGAAGAAAGTGTTAAAGAATTGCAGCAAGATATTTGCAGAATGCGGGAAGAATTTAAGAATAAAATTGAGGAGAAACTAGACTGGAAAGAAAATATAGTTTCGAAAATACATGAAGAATGTGAAGCTAAAATTGAAGAAAAATTGGACTCTCTCGTAAAGCTGGGAAAGTTACCCGAAAACATCAGGTTATCTTCACACCGCCCAGCAGTGAAACTTACTGCCTATGACGGAAAGACTCCCTGGGAAGCTTACAAGACCCAATTTTCGATCGTCGCCAGAGCCAATGGTTGGAGCGAGTCCGAGAAAGCTAATCAACTGGCCGCTTCCCTTAGCGGAGATGCAATTAATGTATTGCAAACTATCGGAGCGACGAAGATAGGAGATTTTGACGCCCTTGCCAGTGCCTTGGAGATGAAATTCGGAGAGAAGTGCCAGAAAGAATATAGTAGAATCCAACTTAAGTCAAGGATGCAGAGATCTGGCGAGAGCCTTCAAGAGCTGGCTTCGGACATAGATAGGCTGTGTCATCTAGCCTACATGGACCACCTTGATAATGTCCGAGAAGAAATGGCGGTGCGTCATTTTATTGAAGCCATCCGTGATCCAGAAACCCAAAAGGCACTCATGTTGGAGGATTATCAGGATTTGAAATCTGCTCTCGTCTTCGCAATGAAGCTAGAAGCGGCTCAGCGGGCCGTCAGGAAAGATCGGCATGCTGTTAGAGCTGTCACGGTCCAAGAGGCAGCTGACAAAGACACAGAGAGCGTCGAGAACAGGTTGAAGAGAATTGAAGATCTCATAGAACGAAAATTAAGATCCGATAGAACGAGAGATGGCCGAAAGAAAGTGAAATGCTGGAAATGTGGCGTTGAAGGCATGTACAAAAGCATTGTGGTCGAAAGTCTTATGACCAGCAAGAGAAATCTAAGAACATGAAAGAGGGAAACTAGGAGGTGGCCATCTCGCGGGGCGGAGGTTGCCATATAGTCAAAAGCCCCACCTAAAAGTCTTGCAGATTTCATCAGTGAATGGTGGCAGTAATGGACTCTTCGTACAGGGATACGTTAATGGTTCCCCATGCCACATGGTGATTGATACTGGAGCGAACGTAACCATCATAAGGACGGATCTGGCCAAGAAATTAAATTTGAAGATTGTCTGGACTCCGTCCTCGCTGACCCTCCTCCAGACTGTGACAGGTGACAAGATGGAAGTGGGCGGAAAAGCGCAAGTAGAAATCACGTTTGGAAATGCCAGATACGACCATGTGGTATATGTCGCCAATATTACAGACTCTTTTATTCTCGGACTCGACTTTTTAAAATCGACAAATTTAATTTGGACTTTAAGAATAATGAGCTTCGTTCAGACTCAGAAGAAATAGCTGCGTTCGATATTAGAAATGAAACTGTTTTGCCTGTTCAGCAAATAATAGCCCAGACTGATATCACTCTACCTCCCAGAACTGATTCCATAATTTCTGGAACAGTAAAAGAAAGCAGTAAATTCCGTTTTGGATTAATCGAACACCCAAGCAATAGTGATTCCGTCAGAGGAGTGCTTGTGGGAGCAACACTTGTGGACTTGTCGAGAACAGAAATTCCAGTTAGAGTAGTAAATGTGACGGACAAGTCGAAGGTGATAAAGAAAGATGAAGTGTTGGCGACATGCACTCCTGTTACCTGCATTAATAAGAAAATCGGCCAAACGACAGCTAAATCTTCCGAGTGCCTGACGAAGGAATTAATACAAGACGTGGAGTTAACGGCAGAACAGAGAAACGCTGCGGAGAAAGTAATAGCAGAATTTGAAGACCTCTTCTCTCGTACTTCCGGTGACTTTGGCCGTACGAGGTTAACGCAACATAGAATAGACACAAGCAGTCATTCTCCCATCATGCAACATCCTAGGCGGCTGCCGTTTGCTAAGCAAGAAGAGGTGAGCAGACTTTTAGAGGAGATGCAGCGTGATGACGTCATAGAGCCATCGACTAGTCCGTGGGCCTCGCCGAATGTTTTGGTCCGAAAGAAAGATGGTTCCACCCGGTTCTGCGTTGACTATAGACGTCTGAATTACATTACCAAGAAAGACAGCTACCCTCTTCCCAGGATAGACGACACATTGGACACTTTATCGGGAAACGAATGGTTCTCCACTCTGGATCTCAAGAGTGGCTACTGGCAAGTGGAAATTCATCCCGACGACCGTGAAAAGACTGCGTTCACCACGGGACAAGGATTATGGCAGTTCAAAGTTATGCCTTTTGGACTCTGCAACGCACCTGCTACATTCGAGCGACTAATGGAGACAGTGTTGAGAGGACTTTCCTACGAAGCATGTCTTGTTTATTTGGACGATATCATCATCGTCCGAAGGACTTTCGAAGAGCATCTCGAGAACATTCGAAAGGTACTGCAGAAATTAAAAGAGGCAAACTTGAAACTAAGTCCATCGAAGTGCAATTTGTTTCGTCGGGAAGTACGTTACCTCGGGCACATAATATCCGCCCACGGAGTCCGAACCGATCCCGAAAAGACGTCCGCAGTCCAGAACTGGAGTCGTCCCGAGAATATCCACGACTTAAGAAGTTTTCTCGGTCTGTGTACTTACTATCGAAAATTCGTGAAGGGCTTTTCTCAAATTGCAAGACCCCTTCACAAATTGACAGAGACTGGACAGAAATTTCTATGGACTGAGGAATGTGAGGACGCATTCAACGAACTGAAGACGGCTTTAACATCGTCGCCGATGCTGTCGTATCCTCACCCTGACAAGCCATTTATCCTGGACACAGACGCAAGTAAGGAGAGTGTTGGAGCAGTTTTGTCCCAGGAGATAGATGGCCAAGAACACGTCATTGCTTACTGGAGCAAATGCCTTTCAAAGGCAGAACGTAACTATTGTGTTACGAGAAAGGAACTTCTTGCTATCATTAAAGCCGTGGAGCACTTCCATCATTACCTGTACGGCCGAAAGTTCCTGCTCCGAACGGACCATGCCTCTTTAACCTAGCTTCTAAATTTCAAGAATCCAGAGGGCCAAATAGCCAGGTGGATACAGCGATTACAAGAATATGACATCGAGATACGTCATCGGAAAGGGTCATCTCATGGAAATGCAGATGCTTTGTCGAGAAGGCCCTGCATAGACAGTTGTCGCTATTGCTCCAGGGCAGAGAAAAATTACCATCTGAAATATCCTGTTGTCCGCCAAGTTACATCATCGGCACCCTCTCAAGATCCCTGGAGTGACGAAAATGTTCGGGCGGACCAATTAACAGACAGCGACATCAAACCTATTGTGGAATTTATGGAAAAATCCAGCGCTAAGCCCAGTTGGCAAGAAATATCATCTTACAGTCCGGCAACAAAACAGTACTGGGCTTTATGGGATTCGCTTTGCCTGAGGAATGGAGTCCTGTATCGTAAATGGGAGTCGGACGACGGCAAGATGCTCCGATGGCAGTTAGTACTCCCTCGCTCGAGGATTCCGAAGGTTCTAGAAGAGCTGCATAATGGCTTAACTGGAGGCCATTTTGGCGTAATGAAGACCCTGCAGAAAGTTCGCGAGCGCTTCTACTGGGTTAGGGCTCGAGGCGACGTCGAAAAGTGGTGTCAAGCTTGTGACGCCTGTGCCGCCCGTAAAGGCCCGAAGAAACGAAGCCGTGGAAGACTACATCGTTATAATGTAGGAGCGCCTTTTGAGAGGATTGCCCTCGACATCCTGGGACCTCTTCCGCGAACTTCGGATGGCAACAAATACATCCTAGTTGTCATTGACTACTTTTCTAAATGGCCCGAAGCGTTTCCTATTCCCGATCAAGAAGCTACGACCGTAGCAGAGTTACTGGTGCAAGCATGGATTTCCAGATATGGAACCCCTCTACAACTTCATTCCGACCAAGGAACGAACTTTACCTCTGCAGTCTTTAAAGGACTATGCCAACTTCTCGGAATGGACAAAACCCAGACTACGCCTTTACACCCACAATCCGACGGCATGGTGGAGAGGTTCAATCGCACAATTTTAAACAACCTCTCGCTTCTGGTATCTAGGAATCAAGAGGACTGGGACAAGAAACTCCCCCTCTTCCTGCTGGCCTATAGGAGCGCCGTCCATGAGACTACCGGCTTCACACCTTCCCAGATGCTGTTCGGCAGAGATCTTCGTCTTCCCGCTGATCTAGTGTTCGGCCGCCCTCCAGATGCGCCTTCATCGCCAGAGGAGTACGTGGAAAACCATCGGGCACGGTTTGAAGATGTGCATCATTTTGCTCGGGAGCGGATCAACCTGAACACGGAAAAGATGAATTGTGCAAATAGTGTAATTGTTTATTATGTATATTATTTCTTTATTAGAGTGCATTTGCTTACTGTGTTTATTGATTATTTGCTTAAATTATGTTGTTAAGATTTGGTTAAAGGTTGGACACTGTATATTTGTGTGACCTCCTAACCGGGGATTGTACTGCCCGGGACGTGCAGTCCTTGGGAAGGGGGCAATGTTACGAATTTTCGAGGCAACCCGCTGCTCTGGGGCTTAAAATGGTTTAAAATTCGTTTTCTACGCTTCAAATAGATAAATTTTGCTTTTTGTTGCATCAAAATCGGCCAATTAGAACCGGAGATACGGAGGTTTCGGTTTCCCATTCAAATATATGGGATTTCTAGAAAACTCGAGAAATATTAGTCCTAGAGCTTAGATCTCTTCACTTTTGAGGACTTATTTTTGGCGCCAAATTTGGCGATATTTCGCCAAAAGTCGCCAAGCTTGGCGACATTTTGGTCATTTGGCGCGATTTTCCCAATGGGGCCTGGAAGTTGTTTTTCCTGCATTAAAAACGCATAATAACCTAACATTTCTCTTCTATGACGTAATCAAAATTCACGCTTTATGTAGAACCCTCGAGAAATTGACTTTTCTGGAAACCTCTTGTACCTCCTGCGTCGGCTATTTATAGAAGCGGGCATCGCCCCGGAGTCAGTCAGTGCGAGTTGAACGCTCGATGTGTGAAGAGCTCTCAGTACGCTTGTGAATTGATAGTGCTATAGAAGCTGTGTTTTAGCTTGCTTTACGAAGCTGTTTTCAAAGTGCTGTGTGTAAATTCTTCATCGCTGAGTCTTGAGAGACTGTTAGTGTTATTTCTCGTATATTTTCAATGAATTTTTGCCTGTGAAAGTGACTTATTTTGTGTGAGGAATACAGCATTTGTGAGAACTTCTGATCTAAGCGGACTGTTAAAAGCACGTTACTGCTAGATTGTGCTTGTGTATTGTGTACAGCTGATTGCTCTACGAAGTTCTAGAAGCAATAAAGTTTGTGTTCCATCCTGACAAGTGCCTTTTTACTTGAACTTTTTACACCAACTGGACTTTAGAACGACGAACCCCAGGAGTAGCAGAGTAATTCCGTAACAATACTTATTTACTTTTTCGATTTGTAATATTTTTCTGATATCACGAGGAATTGCATTAAGAAAATGATTAAATTTTATCGTATCTAACGCGTCTTTATCAGATATGTTGCTGTAAACCTTCTTAGTAATTAGATCTAAGCGATGGGATAGGTTCAGCATGGATTCATTAGGAAGTAAATTTAGACTATGTAACTGGCTTATGTTAGCCTGAGTATTATTATTAGTTCCAAAGAAATTTTGAAATTGTACATGAATTTCATTAATAGTTTTTGCCTCAGCAAAAAAAGGAGATTCTGCATAATATTGCAGAGCAGCACCTGAAAGCTTAGTACTTAGAAATAATTTTGTTTGTGCATCATCCCAATTATTTAAATTCTGTATGTCCTTTACTTGCTTAAAGAAAAATTCCAATAAATGAGGTTCTCCTTGGAAAGGCAAAATATTAAGAATGGCTGTATTAGACATATTTGTCGATTTGGCTATTTTATTTTTACCTTTAGAACTCATTTAAAATTATGCACAGATAAAAATATGATAAAAATATAAAATTGCTACTTATAAATTCTAAGTGCACAAATAAACGTTTCTAAATCTGCTTAATTTATTTAACTGGTTTCAGCAGTATACTCAGAAATGATCAATTATTTATATATATGCAAAAATTATAAGATAGATATAAGCAAAAAAATGTAAATTATGTCATTATTTCGAAGAAATTTACTTTTTTATGAAATATATATACGCATATATTTATAGCAAAAAAATCAATCATAATAATATCAATCACTTTAATCAAAATTCAAATAATGCATAAAACTATAATACTAGATATACACTGCTGGCCACCCAAATTGCAACACCAAGAAAAACAAGAGATATCACAACAAAATTTATTGTGTAGATAACATGTTGACCAAGTAACAAATGATTAAATTTACAGCATTCTATGAAGCGTGGTTCCTGCCAAAATCAGTACCCAGAGTAGCCGCCGTTGTTGGAGATCACAGCTGCCACACGCCTCGGCATTGATTCAAAGAGACTTTGAATGTGTTCTTGGGGTACAGCAGACCAAGCAGCTTCCACACGTTGCCAAAGTTGATCTGGTGTGACAGCTGGGGATGAACTCTGGGTCAGTCGTTGAGCAACCATGGACCACATGTTTTCTATCGGCGAAAGATCCGGAGAGCGCGCCGGCCAGGGAAGCAATTCAATCTGGTGATTGACGAAGAACCCTTGGACAATGCGTGCCACGTGTGGCCGTGCATTATCCTGCTGAAATATGGCTGTTGGCAAGCCCTGAAGGTAAGAAAGGACAACTGGCTCCAACACCTCGGAGATGTACCGCTGGCTGGTTAAAGTACCGGCAATGCGTACTAGAGGAGTGCGAGAGAGATATCCGATACCGCCCCATACCATAATACCCGGTGCAGGACCAGTGTGACGGTGCATAATGCAGCTGTTCAGCATCCTCTCTCCACGGTGTCTCCAGACTCGAATCCGACCGTCGCGGTGTTGCATACAGAAGCGTGACTCGTCAGTAAAGAGAATTTCATTCCATTCTGTCGTCCACATCCTTCTTTCATCGCACCATTGGCGGCGGAGACGTCTGTGGTTCCGCGTCAGAGGTAGACAAAGCAACGGACGTCTTGCGGACAGACCATTCTGCTGTAAACGACGTCGAATGGTACGCGCAGACACTGGATGATGCGTTACAGACTGAATCTGCTGTGATATGGTTCGTGATGTGACTGAGCGGTCCGTCACTGCCATGCGTACAATCTGCCTGTCATCACGTGACGTGGTGCACTGAGGTCGATGCGGTCGATCACGTCTGTCCGTCGTACCCTCCTGCACCCAACGATCACATATCCGCATCACAGTTGTTTGGTTTCATGAAGTAAAAGGAAGCGCTCATTTGTCAACACTCTTGCTTCGTCACAACGCCGCAAGAATAAAAACAACACACTGTAGCACCCAGCACGAAGATCACGACGACTTTAATACACTATCAGATGTCGGAACATGCCTGGTACACCGGCACCAATTTATATACTGGAGAAGTAGGCCGATGATCGTAAAGAGACGAAAGGTAGGTTGGTCTATATTGTTGTCACATATTATGGAGAAACCAACATTGCGTTGTGTAGAATCAAAACAAGGCATCGAGCTCCGTAGAGAGAATCAAGATTTACCTGTGAATACAGCGCAGTTAAAAAGATTTTTGTTTAATCGACATCGTAATTATTTCACTTTGAATACGAGCAAACTAAATCCGATTCCATAGGAATGAAAGAATCATAGCTGTTTACTAAGCACAACAAAATGAAGATCCACACACTTGAAGGAGTGGGCCAACAAAGTTTTTGACCCATACTACTGTTGTGGCGAGAGACATTCATCTTTTCGCTCGTCGATTCTCCTACAGTGATGGAAGGAACACTGAACCACACCACAAAAAAGATGAGATCGCATATCACTTTTTTTTGGACGTAATTTTTTTATTTGCTCAGAACATCAGATTCATTTGACTATTGAAAACTTGAGAAAAATACACACATAAAAACATGATGACTTGGGGGGAGTATCTTCATAAAAAATTACAGTGTTGATGCGTGTCGGCGGGCAAAGCCTCCTCACCTGAAGTGAGCGGCTTGCCCCACCGAAAATTACTCTCCAACTGCTAAAGAAAAAACCGTTAAAACATGTGTCTATAGAAAGAGCCCGAACTTTCTGGAACAATTTTAGCAGATGTTTTTCGAGCAATATGCTTCTTGTGCAGCAGAGAAAAACCGCAAACACACCTGCTTCAGTTGGAGCAAAGATATATGCGAGGAAGGGATGTTATGATTATTCTTTTAGCCGGCGTCAACTGTTATTTTATTTCAAAGCAGCTGAAAGGGAAATGCTTTAGAAGTACGTTAATGCGCTGTAATTGAGAAGGCCAAGAGGAAAAATGAAAGCTTTAAAAGATAGTTATTATTAAAAACTTTTAAATTAGATTTAGAATAGATTATTAGTTTAAATTTAGACAATATTAATTAGGATTTGTATTAATAATTTTTCATTAAAAAATATGCACGTTGTGTCAACGCAAAGCACATAGAAGTTAAATTTAAGAAAAAAACAGTTACATACTGGGCATAGCATCGTCTATTTTCGAGTTTTAATCAAGATAAGGGTAGTATTTTTAACTTCCGAGAAGATTTTGCACAAGGGCCGACAGGAACCCCTCGTCCCTCTAGTGCTTTCGACTTGACCGCGGATCTCTGTGATGGGCCTCATTTAAGTTTACAACACCAAGGTAATCTACGATTAGAAATTAAATTTGCCAAAGCCTTGAACAAGACCATCTCCGTATTTTATTTATGCCGAATTTGAAAACGTGATTGAAATTTCAAAATCGCGTCACGTCTTATGTGACTACCCCAATTGAGAAGAAGAATGAATACAATTCAGCTGCGACAAGTACTTTCTACGGATCCCTTTACAAAAAAGCACTTTTTGGATGTGTATGCGAGTGACGAGTTACCCGAAAAAATTTCAAAGTACCCTGCCTCTCTCGTGGTGAATGTTGATCGATCTGCTCAACAAGGAAGTCACTGGCTTGCTTTTTATTTACATTCGCCTATCCAGATTGCGTTCTTTGATTCTTACGGAAATGCACCGGAAGCCTTTAAAGGACCTTTTCTGGACTTTGCATCGAGATATCCCAATATAAACTTTAACGCACTCAAGTTAGAAAGTGATGTTACAGCTATTTGTGGCCAATACTGTACATATTATCTCTATTGTAAATCTAAAGGTCGTGCATTAAATCAGATTGTGTCTACTTTTGTACCAAATAGTATATGTAATGACAAACTAGTGTATAATTTTGTCGCCAAACGATTTCATGTTTATGTGAACTTTTATCAATAAAAAAACTATTTAAACAGTACTCACCATGTGTCTGTCTTCGTTCACAATGGATTTCCCGGGCTTTGCAAACACCGTTCAATTTGCTTATCTGCGGTGCCACGCAAAGTGGTAAAAGTTTTTGGGTGAAAGAATTACTCAGTTTCAAACGGGAAATGTTTTCACAAGTACCAGATAAAATAGTATGGTTCTTTGGAATATATCAAAGCTTCTTTGATGAGATAGAGGGTGCAACTTTTGTAGAAGGGTTCCCATCTGATTATCGAGAATACATAGGAAATAATACATTATTTATAATAGATGATCTAATGCATGAATGCGGAAACAGTAAAAACATATGTCAACTTTTTACGAGAGGTTCGCATCATTTAAATATAAGTGTTATTTTTATAACACAAAACTTTTTTC
>JAWZYV010000330.1:0-20621 GCA_038373885.1 Cheiracanthium punctorium
CCCGGAGTAAACTTTAATTGGGGCGGCCCCCTGCCATGGAAATAGAATCATAACTGATTTTGGCACCCTCTTTAGCACAGAAAAAAGAAGTTTCTTTAAATTTTCAAACAAATATTTATTTTTTAAAAAATCAGAAGAAGTTGTTGGGGAGGGGGGTCAAAAGGGACACGTGACATCCCTGTGCCTTCCCCCAACGATATACGTTTCTTCATATGCAGGGCCGTACCAGGAAATAATTTCGGAGGGTGTCCGACATTTCGGGGGGGGGGGGTCCTGACTTATTGAATATCATCATATTATATATAAATATACTCTCACGCACATATAAATATATAGATATTGATAATTTCGGGGGGGGGGGGTCCGGACCCATAGGACCACCCCCCTGCGTACGGCCCTGTTCATATGCATTATATGCTTAGGAAAAACTAGAAAAACTATACATTTCTAAAGAAGGTTTACCTCCTCTCCCAGATCTACTGAACTGCATGAAAGTTTACTCCTTTACTCCAAAACAAAAGAAATTTGGGCATAAGATCAAATTAAATACCTTACTCATGTATATTAGAAAGCAAAAACTGTTTATATCTCTCTCAACTCAAAAAAAAAACAAACCCATTAAATATAGTCCGTTTTTTTTCCGGGTGCGCTTTTTTTCCGGCGCGCTTTATTCCGTGCACTTTTTCCGTGATTCGTCTCTTTGCTACTGAACTCCAGGATCCAAAATTATGTACATTAAAATATAAATGAGAAACTGACCCCAGCTTATTACAGGTCCGCAACTAAAGGGGGGGGCACTAATTAATGTTTTGATACGGGATGACAAACTCCAATTGCGGCATTGCCTGTGAATTTTTCTTTTCTTTTTCTTTCTTTTTTATTTTTGGTCCACTATTCAGAACATTCAGGTCTTTTTTCTAATGGTGAACTTTTAATTTCAAACAAGTTTATAATCGCTGCCCCTTTGGTAGAATCGGCCGTCGTCCCATTTGGGTTGAAAATCATTTGTCATTTTATTCTTTTGTTGATTTTTTCAGGGGGGGGGGATAATAATTTTCTTTAGAATCTGACAGTATATGCGAGTCAATGCAGAATCTGTGTCCAAAATCATAACTTTTCCCCCTGACTTTTTAAACTAGAGGGGGGGGGGGATTTTACATCTGTAGGGGAAATTGCCCCCACGCGCTACAGATTACGTCTGTGGTAAAATCATATACTTACAAGTAACTTTATGGTGTTATTTTTACAAAGTTTTCAATTATTTTTTCCGAACAATTGATCTTGACCATGAATTTAAAAAAATTGGATTCAACACAATTGGATCGCAGTGCACTTCAAATTATTTAAGTGTATGGACTGAAGCGCATAAGAATACTTTTTTAGCTCTTTAAGACAACGTTTTCTAACCAGTGTGACTCGCAGAGTGTTTGCAGGGATAAAACTACAAGAAAAAAAAGAAAGAATTTATATTTCTTTGTTTATTTATGTATTCATTTTGAAATTTATCACTCATAAACACTTTAAAATCGAAAAAGATATTTTGAGTGGCAATTGTAATGTTTGAAAGAGCGGTTTTAAAAATGATTGTTTTTTGAAGTGACTTGGCTGTTTTAAGCAAAATGCATGATGTTGTAATAAACTTTTAATGTTGTCATATGTTTTAATAAACTTAAAAAAAAATATGTGTCTTCACGCAACTTTATTAACTAAATCCTACAAACCAGTATTACTACCTCGTATTTTGCGATCTATTTTGATGTACGCTAGAAGGTGAATGGAAAAAAGCGCACAATATTGAAGGGGTTTATTTTTTTAGATGGGCGTGTGTGTAGGGGGGGGCGTGAAATAAAAAATGCAAGGGAGGAGCATTCGAAATGGCGCAAACAGAGGTACATTCAGGTATTTTGTATTTCTCTCAATTGAAAGTTGACATTCAGACAATTTTCCAATCACAGTGACCTAATTTGTAAGTACACAGTATTCACAGTAGCCCCATTGCCTCCTAGATTTTGGTGAAGTGAATTTTTTTTTAAAGTTTTTGAATTTTTTTTTTATACATCTCATAAAAAAAATAAGTTGTACACCAATCAATGTTATTTTTCTGTAAGGTTAGTCAAAGTAGGCTTTTTAAATTTTGAAAGGGCTTATACAAGGGCGCACATACAAGTGCTTCTACAAGGGGGGGGGGAAATCATTCTATAGTATGAAACATTTTAGTAGAAAACTGATACAAAAAATTCACAAGGTAAAGGGCAATGAGGCATTTTGGACGGCCATGGGGCTATTGTGCATACTGTGTACTAAGAAGTCAAGCCACTGTCCTTGGAAAAGTTATCTGAATGGCAATTTTCAATAGAGATAAATACAAAATACACTACTGTACCTCTGTTCCTCTGTTTACGCCCTTTTGGACGCCTACTTGTTTCTCACACTTTTTTTTTAATTTCACGCCCCCCCCCCCTCAACTCTAAAAACAAACCCATTCAATATTGTGCGTTTTTTTTCCGGTGAGCTTTTTCCCACGATTCACGTTATAACAGTTTTTGCAAAGGCACTCGTCTATACTTGAACTTCTTTCATGCATCATGCGTTATAATTTATCGTTAAAGAATACTTTTAATACTTTTATTAAAATCACTTCTATTTTATTTAAAATTTCGCACTTGATAAGATATTTTCCACTTTCCACAACACTGGAAAGATTATCAATCCATACGTATACTAAATGCTTATAGCCACGGCGCTTGTTGGGAGTACCGCTAACCACATGCGTACCACATGTGCAGCAGCTCATTCATCAGTCAGCCAAAAGCTTCTCTGATCTTTTCAGGATGATTAAGTGATCACAGGTAAGTTTTCCGGAAGCTACCCATTAGCGTGGGAAAACATTCCTATTTTTTTGCACTTGCTTTTCTCATATATTTAACTACCATTTACGAAGTAATTGGCATGTGGAAGTCTTAATTTTTCAGGCGAGCAGAAAAAAAAAAATGTTTTGTTGATTCAACAAAAATTTGGTTTCCGCTATTTCAACCCGGATAATTTTGTTGTTTTTGTGAAATTAACAACACACACACACACACACACACATATTTTTTTGAATCAACGAAATTGATTTGTTATGTTTATTTACCTCTGAAAATTGAATTCACGGGAAAGTGTATTTCGCCTGAATTATTTTGTGTATAAATTGTACATAATTCTAAGAAATTTTAGAAATATCCTACACTTTATATTTTTTTAATTATTCTTAATTTCACATAGAATGAAGTTTTTCATATCTGCATAGTATTCTTCGAAGTTATTGTTTTGCAACTGTTAAATCCATATTGATACAGTTTACTTTTGTATGTGTCGAGTATTTTTTTTTTTTTTTTATCGCATTTTCATTTGTTATGTTTACTTACCTCTGAATATTGAAACCACGGGAAAAAAATGTATGTTCCCCAGAATGCTTCTGTATGTTACTTGTATATAATTTTGAAGTGTACAATCGTCAAAATGTTGAAAGTCGTTGGTGGTGGGGCTGGTGAAGTGCACCCCCTGAAGTCCATATTTCACAATTGGACCACTTCCCCCTCACCCCTTCTTTTGTAGACTAATCACCTGGATGTAAAGTCATCTGTTTCTCATTCATTGGATCTACGAGGACTTGATTTAAACTTCAGCTTATTTATTGAAAATTAATAGTAGTAATGAAATCTACGATTTTGTGGACTAAAATGGCCGCTTCTACAGTATATCTATATTTAGCCGGATTTGCCTTTTTATTTCTTCTTTTGAATTATTACTGGGATGAATGGGATGGACGCTATAACCACGGAGCACGGAACCAATTAAAACACCAAGTCAAAACAAATATTTCAGGAATTTACATATATATATATAAAGGTCAGCTTAATTAAGGAATGCCTTGGGCGTGGACTTTTTGAGGGGTTCTAACGCTTATTGAGGGTACAACTGCAGAAAACAGTCACGCGGCAGGCATTATTCATTATCCTAATACTATAAATGCGAAAGTGAGTTTGTTTGTTTGTTTGTTTATGACGCTTTCACGCCCAAACCGCTGAATCGATTATGATGAATTTTGGTTTAGATATAGATGGGACTCTGGAGAAGGCTTTAGGCTACTTAGAATTTTAGATTTTTAATTACTTTTTTAATTATTAATTAAAAACCATTTTTACGTTGCCATACTCGGCGAGTTTCCCCTATCGAATGATTCATGTTTTATAAGTTTAATGAGTTTTGTAAGGTAGAGAAAGAGCTTTAGAAGATATAAATTTAATTTATAAAGCTTAAAAAAAAGTATTTGACCTTTACATTATAGTATAAATACTTTTTACTAATTTCATGACAAATTGGTAAACTGCTGAAGTGTATAGTTCTAGGGTTCCTGCATACCGAACGGCTGTTTTTTCCAGACGCGTCAGAACCCCTCAAAAAGTCCTCCGCCCAAGGCATACCCTAATTAAGCAGACAGCCTTCGTGTAGATCTGCCTTAACCACAAAATAAAAATAACTTTCTTGATAATTTACACTGGAAGTAAAAATTTTAATATTTTTAATATTAAATAAAAATCATAATCACTTTCAATCCCTATTATAGAGGGTCCCTAAAAAACACTGACCTAGGATTTTCTTCTTTATATATTGACCTTATATGTATAGAATTAATTATAAAGTTATTTTATTGCGGCGAATTAAAATTATCAGGAGATTAAATGTAAACAAATACAAACTTTTAATTTTAATAAAGCACCTCTTACAAAAATTCCGAATAACTAAAATATGCCTGTATACATTAATGAGGTGATGTAGAAAGCCTAATTTTTTTCTCCTAAAAAGGCTTGCATATATATTTAGTCAAAGCTGGTGAGGGGAATAAGCTTTGCAATACTAATAATGGTAAAAATATAATTATTAAAACTATTCCAACAAAACTAATTCAAAATTAATTTTAATTACAGTTATATACAGCCGATATTTTACATTTTAAGAAATGAGTTTTAAATAATTTTTAGCCAGTTTCCTTTAAGAAAGGTTTTTTTTTTTAGAATTTAGAAATTAAAATTTGTTTAAAAACATTACACATACTAACATTTGGTATAAAAAGTTTTTTTTTTTTTTTTTAAGGGAAGTTTTTTTAAACTGACTTATTAATACCATAATTTAATTCTGAAAAAAAAGTATGTCTAAAATAAAAGTAGTAATACTTACATTAAATACTTTCAAAAATAAAAATATTTATATGTAAATATACTATATACTTATCAATCATTCATTCTAAAAATTATTATTTAAAACCAAAGAGCTAACAAGATAAATTACCATGAATCAGAATAAACTCTTGCACTTATAAAAAGAAAACCAGTAATAAAAAGGCACAGCTGATTACAAATCAGACTGAATGTGATAACATTTTACAGAGAACGTGCATGTTAAAGGGAGTCTTAGATTCTTAGGGTTGCCTGTTAGGTGAGAGATGGTACTTAAATTTTTTGAAACTGCTGTAATTTGTTACTGAATCACTAGTTCTGGACTTAGTCTTAAGAATACAAACAAATTGAAATATCAGTTTATTAAAAACCGCTGAAATTAGTATTATTGTTATTATTACTCCTTTTTTATTTTCTATTTATTTTTTAATCTGGAACAAGGAGTTTCTGTAGAGTCTGTAGTGTCTTCTGACTTCTGTACAGTGAAGGAGAGCCGTACTGTATACTTATAAATCAGGCCACTGTTCATGCAAATGTTGTCTGAATGACAATTTTCAATAGAGATAAATACAAAATACACTAATGTACCCCTGTTTACGCCCTTTTGGACACCCACTTGTTTTTCACATTTTTTTTAAATTCAGCCCCCCCCCTCTTCTCTTCACAAAATACAAACCCCATGACTTCGGTAAAGTGTACTTGAGTCTCAGAAATTTTAATTACTTTTCTAACTATTAATAAAAAACTGTTTTATCGCCCGCACAAAATGATTTATACTTTTGAAATAAAGCAGAAATTCTATTTGCAAAATCACATGCATTTGGAAAACATAAATAAGTATGGAAATTATAATGATTTTACGCCAAATTAAAAAGCATAAATAAAGAAAAGTGTACTTACGTATTATCCGCGGTCCGCCAAGACGAGCGATTTTTTGCCGAGATAAATGCCGGGCACATGAAATTATTAATGGTTTTGAATACGATTGGCAACAGTTTGGCAACTCATTTGACGAAAAAACAGTTTGGCGGGAATGATCGCCAGGATAATACGTAAGTACCAAGAAAAGTCCAGATGTGTTTCTTAAAGTTCATAAATTTCCAAATCCTACCAATAATATAAACGTGTACGTCTGTGTGTTTGGGTTTTTTGACTGAATCACACAGAAATGGTTTAACGGATTTGGAAAAATTTGTAATGAAGATAGCTTATGCTCTGGATTAACATACAACCTTTCAAGCATACAGCATAAATAATTCTTTTACAAAGACACTCAAAATACTTTTAATGCATTGCGCTCTATGGAAATTTTGTAGCTACTAAACCGATTCTAAAACTTTTTTCACTGATTGAAAGTTACATTATTCCTGAGTATCCTTGTTTGTTTGTTTTTGAATTAAGATCGACTGATTGTACTAGGATCCTAGGCCTATATGGGGAATTGCTCTGTGGGGGACTTTCTAAGGGATCCTACTCCGTATTTACGCGAGGTTTTTTAGAAAACCACGGAAAACTGCGAGTGGCTAGGTCGACAGGCACCGACCAGGGTTTGAACCTGGCACCTCCAACCTTGCAGTTTTGAGAGCAGAACTTCTTAGGCATAGACACTGGTGGCACCCTAAGTGTTATAGGCTACCTTTAATGCATATATCACAGATAGTTCTTTTACAGGGATGCTCATAAGAATTACATTACGCTCTATGTGTATCTCTGTAGAATTGAACCGATTCCTAAACTTTTTTTACTGATAGTAAGCTACACTATTCTTGATTGTTATAGGCTAAAATTCATGCATGTAGCGTAAATAGTTCCTTTACTGGAACACTCAAAATAATTCTAATACATTACGCTCTCTGGGTATCTCTGTAACTACAGAACCGATTCTAAAACTTTTTCACTAATAGAAAGCGGCCCTATTCCTGATTAACATAGGTTAAAATTCATGCATATAGCAAAAATATTTCTTTTACAAAACAGTTCGCAAATACTGTCGTAACTGTCTCTATTCGACAAATGGCTGAATAAATCTAAATTTAGGTATCACGGAAAAAGGGCACGGAAAAAAGCGCACAATATTGAATGGGTTTGTATTTTGTGAAGAGAAGGGGTTGGGCTGAATTTAAAAAAATGTGAGAAACAAGTAGGTGTCCAAAAGGACGTAAACAGCGGTACATTAGTGTATTTTGTATTTATCTCTATTGAAATTAATCTGAATGGTGTCTGAATTGTCTATAGAAAGTTCTTGTTCCAGATTAAAAAATAAATAGAAAATAATAAAAGAAGTAATAATAACAATAATACTAATTTCAGCGTTTTTTTAATAAACTGGTTGTTCAATTTGTTTGTATTCTTAAGACAAAGTCCAGAACTAGTGATTCAGTAACAAATTACAGAAGGTCCGAAAAAATTAAGTACCATCTCTCAGCTAACAGGCAACCCTAAGAATCTAAGACTCCACAGATATAACATGCACGTTCTCTGTAAAATGTTATCCCATTCAGTCTGATTTGTAATGAGCTATGGCTTATTATTACTGGTTTTCTTTTTATAAGTGCAAGAGTTTATTCTGATTCATGGTAATTTATCTTGTTAATTCTTTGGTTTTAAATAATAATTCTTAGAATGAATGATTTATAAGTATATAGTATATTTACATATAAATATTTTTATTTTTGAAAGTATTTAATTTAAATATTACTACTTTTATTTTAGACTTACTTTTTTTCCAGAATTAAATTATGGTATTAATAAGTCAGTTTAAAAAACTTCCCTTAAAAAAAAAAAAAAAAAAAAACTTTTTAAACCAAATGTTAGTATGTGTAATGTTTTTAAACAAATTTTAATTTCTAAATTCTAAAAAAAAAAACCTTAAAGGAAACTGGCTAAAAATTATTTAAAACTCATTTCTTAAAATGTAAAATATCGGCTGTATATAACTGTAATTAAAATTAATTTTGAATTAGTTTTGTTGGAATAGTTTTAATAATTATATTTTTACCATTATTAGTATTGCAAAGCTTATTCCCCTCACCAACTTTGACTAAATATATATGCAGGCCTTTTTAGGAGAAAAAATTAGGCTTTCTACATCACCTCATTAATGTATACAGGCATATTTTAGTTATTGGGAATTTTTGTAAGAGGTGCTTTATAAAAATTAAAAGTTTGTATTTGTTTAACAGTTTGTATTTGTTGAACAGTTATAATGACCCGCTAAACAAATGTTTAAAAAAAAAAACAACTTTGAAACGAAATTTGGAGGAGGGAACGTGCCCCTCCCCCCTACACACAGAGATTGTTACGCTGTTTGTTTTAAATTTTTAGACAAATTACTGTTTAACTGATCTTGGTACGAAATTGGGGGGAGCATAGGGAGATACGTGCCCCCCCACCCTCCAATCATTTCAGCACTACCATAGATTTTCCACTATTTGTTTTGCTAAAAATGATTTCATCCATTCTGTAGATGTACATTTCGGAAGAACCCCTTCACCCAACCAACCCCCAGTTTTAGTGACCGGATGTGTTAACTGTTATTCCTCATTCATCAACGCGCGACAAAGAAAGAGAGTATACACCTTCATTCCACCTTCACACTGTTTGTTCACCCTCTTCTCCCGGGGCTATTTTGTTTCTGCTTCTTGGAAAAACGTGAACGTGACCTTGACAAACGCCTTGACAACCCAGTAGTAAATTGTGGCGGGTTTCTATTGGGGGGGGGGGGCATTCAGAGTATGGAGCATGTTAGTGTAAAAATGATACAAAAAAAAAATCAAATACTCAAAAAAAATTCACTTCACCAAAAGGCGCTCTTTCGGATGCCCACTAATTCCTTACATTTATTTTATTTCAAGCGCCCCCCCCCCACACACACACACACTCATCCAAAAAAATAAACCCCTTCAATATTGTGCGCTTTTTTACGGGTGCGCTTTTTTCCGGTGCGCCTTTTTCCGCCCACCTAAATGAAGTAACTCTGCATACTCTCTTATTTTAAATGAAGTATACTACCATGCATTATACTTAATTTAAAACAAGTAAAAAGCAAATAATATTAAAATGCAGTTTCTTTTGTCGCAAACATATTTGTTATTCACACATGCTTCATTTCTCTCGGGACCTAATTCTAATGCCGACGCGGACGAAGTCGCGGGTAGAAGCTAGTATATATATATTAAATTTCGATAAAAACAAAATGAATAGTAACAAATAAATAGTACAACGAGACAACAGTAATGCGGCAGGCATTATTCATTATATATATATTAAATTTCGATAAAAAACAAAATGAATAATGCCTGCCGCGTGACTGTTTTCTTATCACAGTCACGCGGCAGGCATTATTTATTATATATATATACTAGCTGAAGTACCCGTTCTTCGCACGGGAATGAATGGACTTTTTGATATTAATATTTGTTGTGATTACTATTTATTGTAATAAAGAGATATAGCAAAATGGATATCGCGTTATATTGTGTTCAATAATCATTCATACTGAATTTCAAGGCCATCGTTTTTACGGTGCAGAAGGCGATGTGGCGTAGCACAATCTAGTGGCGAGTTTTAGCAAAACGGATACGGCAAAAATATTCTTCGCATTCAGATATCGATGTATACGAATTTTCATGACGATCGGCTGAATAGTCTTGAAGTTCATGTGTTGACGCGACATCTAGCGTCAAGTTATAGGAAAATGGATCGTGCCAAACTCTTCCCCGTGTTCAAATATCTATGTATATCTATTTTCATAGCGATTATTCGCACAGTCAAGAAGTGATACACTGCAGGGCCATCTAGTGGTTAATTAAAGTAATGATTTGCTACAGCGCCGTCATGTGGCGAGTTATAGCAAAATGTATAACGCCAAAATATTCTCATTGTTCAAATAGCTATGTATACTGATTTTCATAGAGACCGTTTGAATGGTCAAAAATTTGGCCTGCTGGAGCGTCATCTAGTGGCGAGTTAAAATAATAATGCATTGCAGTGCCATCTAGGGGTGAGTAACATCAAAAGTAACGCAGTTAGAATATATTCTTCGTTCTCAAATGTGTAAGTATAAAAAATTTTATGCCGATCAGTAGAACGGTATAGAAGTTGATGCGTTGCAGCGCTATTTAGCGGTAAGTTACAGCAAATGGATAGTGAAAAATATTCTCCGTGTTCTAATATTCGCGTGTATCAAATTTCATCGAAATTTGTTGGACGATATTCGCATAGCAAACGGCTAAATGGAATAGAATTCGACGTTCTGCTGCGCCACCTAGTGAAAAGTTAGAGGAAAACGGATAGCATAAAAACCTTCTCCATGATAAAAGACTTAGGTGAACCAAATTTCATGGTGATCGGTGAAACGGTGCTGGAGTTTTTCAACCTCCTACACACATACCAACATTAATTTTTATCTATAACCAGTCTTATTATACGTATATACCAGTCTCAAGTAAAATCCAGTTTCAAATCTAAGCCTCGCCAAAGTGCCAGCATACGCCATTTTGCAAGAGTTTTTGGAATCATTCGAAGCATTGACGTAGCAGCAATCAAAATAGGAAATGGTTCGACCGCCAGGCATTTATTTGAAAAGTGGAATCCCTTAATACAGCCGCATTTTTTAAATTATCAACTATAACATGTTTTATTCATCGTTACCTCGATGTACTAAATGGGAAGATTTCAATTTTCTGAAATTTGGCGGATTTCCCCCAAGTTAAATCAATGTACTCAATTGGCGAGAATTCTGAAGCTACATCGCTTGAAATGTCCTAATAACTGCATTATTTCTGCACGGATAGTTAAAATTTAATGCTGTATTCTAAGAAAACCTATACACTTGTTTTCAAAAATGCTATTCCCTTAAGCTCTCAGTAAATTGAGCCAAAAAGCCTAAAACTGTGCAAACCGCTAGAACTCACACTCTAAAAATCGGCCTATCAGCCATTTTATTTTTCGCCAAACTAAAAAAAATTACATATTAGTCTCGGATATCTTCGATCCTCATTGTTTTGCGTATAAAACATTTCATTCCTGCTCTCATTTCTTATGCGCACACGATATTATAATTAAAAAAATAACCTAAAAAAATAAACTAAAAAAATCATTATTATTCTTTTATTTTTACTTTAAGAATTTAAAACATTTTATTCGGCAAAATCGCCACACATGGCAACCAAGATGCTTATTTCACACACTTTTTTCACTACAGGGGTTAATATTACGTAAAGCTTTCTGCGTGGAGAACATAAAAAATATCTTAAATTCCGGGAACGGAAATTAAGGGAACCCTTCAGGAGGAAAACGTTTTTAAGTGGAGTTTCAAAGTTTTAAAGTGGACTATCATTTATTCTATATTATTTTACATATCTGTGTAAAATTTCAGGCTGACAGGTCCATTTTTGTGGAATTGTATACTACCCAAATCAACAAATTGACAAACATAATTTCATTTTTATTTATAAGATAACCTACGCTTGTTTTTAAAAATACCCTCTCATTAAATTGCGCCAAGCGCTAGAATCTTAGAAAATCTGACACACTTTCAGATTTTTAAATACGCACTAAAGTGCTATATATAAAAAGAGTTATAATCCATGGGTCTTCCCTATTTCCGTTCTTTCTTTTATTAAGTTGGAAAGTGTATCATTATTCATGAGTGTGATTAAACAAAATTAAAATTGATATTTCTAACATCCTTTTTTCTGGATGTAATACATTAGATGCAGAAAAGCTGCTCTGAAAAATGCACAGTTCCAACTGAATGAAAATTTCAAAAACTTTACGCAGGTGTATTCATAACCCAAATAGCAGACGATTAAATTACGATAAATAGCGCCAAGCGTTGGAATCCTCCTCAAAATCGGGAGAATGCTGAAGATAGATCGCTTGAAATCCCTTAATAACTGCATTATTTTCGCAGGGATCATTAAAATTTAACGCTGTATTCTAATAAAACCTTTGTACTTGTTTTCAAAAATCCGTTTCCTTAAGCTCTCAGTAAATTCGCCAAGCCGGAAACTGTGCAAACCGCTAGAACTCACTTTCTCGGCGTTTGAGCCATTTTATTTTTTCGCCAAACTAAAAAATTTTAACATATTAGCCTCGGAAATCTTCAATTCTTATTGTTTTGCGTATAAAACATTTCATTCCTGCTCCGATTTCCCATGCACACGATATTATAATTAAAAAATATATAACCTTACGAATATAAACTAACAAAAAAAAATCATTATTATTCTTTTATTTTTACTTTGAGAATTTAAAACATCTTATTCGGCAAAATCGCCACACATGGCAACCACGATCTTTATTTCACACTTTTTTCACTACAGGAGTTACAATTACGGAAAGCTTTTTGCGTGGAGAACATAAAAAAATCTCTTAAATTCCGGGAACGGGTGGACTTTCAAAATTTTAAAGTGGACTATGATTTATTCTATATTATTTTACATATCTATGCAAAATTTCAGGCTGATAGGTCCATTTTTGTGGATTTGTATACAACTCAAATCCACAAACAAACAAATAAACAAACAAACAAACAGAATTTCATTTTTATTTATAAGATATATATATAATTTCGATAAAAAACAAAATGAATAATGCCTGCCGCATGACTGTTTTCTCCAGTTGTACCCTCAATAAGCGTTAGAACCCCTCAAAAAGTCCCCCACCCAAGGCATTCCTTAATTAAGCTCACAGCCCTCGTGTAGATCTGCCTGAATCTGAAAATTAAAATAACTGTCATGATAACTTACTCTGAAAGTAAAAAGTCAAACGAAAAAGACGCGAACGGTAAAAACGCCAACATGATTATTATTTTTTTAAATATTGGACATAAATATTGTTTGGTTTCTGATATACATGAGGAAGGTATTTAATTGAGTACAGGGGGTCTCGTGTCCCCCTGTGGCCGCCCCTTCCCCCTACCCATCTCCCCCCCAAAAAAAAGCCTTTTCTCAATTTTTTTAAGAAACATTTATTTGAAATTTTAAAGAAACTTCCCTTTTCTGAACTAAAATTCGACATGTGCTCCCCTCAAATCTTTCCTGTGCTCCTCCAAAATTTCAGTAGGCCTAGAAGACGTGATAAGCCATTTTCAGACAGGAAATTAAATGTAAATAAATACAAACTTTTACTTTTTATACATCCCTCTTATAGAAATTCCCAATAAGTAAAATATACTCTCTTTCATTAATGAAATGATGTAGAAAGTTTAAGCTTTCTCATAAGAAGGCTTACAGATGTTTAATCAAAGTCTGTGAGGGACAATAAGCTTTTCAATATCAAAAATAGTAAATATTTAATTATTAAAACTATTCCAACAAAACTAATTAACTATTAATTTTAATCACAGTTATATATAGCTAATATTTTACATTGTAAGAAATGAGTTTAAATGATTTTAAACCAGCTTCCTTTAAAAATTTGTTTAAAAATATTACAATTACACTAACATTTAATTTAAAGAAGATTTTTTAAAAATTGTTTTTGACTTATTAATACCATAATTTAGTTTTTAAAAAGGCATTTTTTAAATAAGAGTACCAATGTTTAAATTGAATATTTTCAAAAATAAAAATATTTATATATAAATTTATATACTTATAAATGTTCCTTATTCTAAGAAAACCAGCCCTTATAAAAAGAAAACTAGTAACAATAAGCCATAGCTCAACCCTAGGTCTCCCCTCAAACCGATAGGGGTGCAGTAGCGTGTAGCAATTCAGTAGGTTTGGGGGAGGGGGGTTAGTATGTTTTTATGGATTCTTTAACTGAAAAAGACACCGATATATGATTATTTTCTATCATCCTACAAAGGTATGGGGGGGGGGGCTCGAGCCCCAAAGCCCCCCCCCCTTTCCTTGCCTCATCGATGGGGATATAAAGACTGTGTTACATCATAAAACTATTAAAAGTAGCGTTTTTTGCGGCGGCGTTTTTTCCGGCGGCGTTTTTTCCGGGTGGCGTTTTTTCCGGGTGGCGTTTTTTTCCGGCGGCGTTTTTTCCGCTCACCTCCAGCCCTATACCCTATTACAGAGGGTGTCTTACAAGCACTGACCTAGGGTTTTCTTCTTTAAATATTGATAGACATATATAATTAATTACAAAGTTACTTTATGGTGTCGAATAAAATTTTCAGGAAATTAAATGTAAGTAAATACAAACTTTTACTTTTTATACAGCCCTCTTACACAAATTCCCAATAAATAAAATATACACCCTTGCATTAATGAGGTGCTGTAGAAGGTTTAAGCTTTCTCATCAGAAGGCTTCCAGATGTTCAATCAAAGTCTGTGAGGGACAATAAGCTTTTCAATATCAAAAATAGTAAACATATAATTATTAAAACTATTCAAACAAAGCTAATTAACTATTAATTTTAATCACTTATATATACCCAATATTTTACATTTTAAGAAATGAATTTTAAATCATTTTCAACCAGTTTCCTTCAAAAAGTCTTGCTGTTTTTTTTTCAGCATTTAAAAAGTTGTCTAAAAACATTACAGTTACACTAACATTTAATTTAAAAAATATTTTTAAAAAGTTGTTTTTGACTTATTAATACCATAACTTAATTTTTAAAAAGGCATCTTTAAAATAAGAGTACCAATGTTTAAATTGATTATTTTCAGAAATAAAAATATTATATAAATATATATACTTATAAATCTTCCTTATTTTAAAATTTATTATTTAAAAACAAAGAGCTAACAAGAAAAATTACCATGAATCAGAATAAACTCTTGCACTTATAAAAAGAAAACCAGTAATAATAATCCGTAGCTCAACGCTAGGTCTCCCTCAATCCGATCGAGCGCAGCAACGTAGCAATTCAGTAGGTTTTGGGGGTGGGGTGGAGGAGGGGGATTCTGGACACTGAAAAACATCGATATATGATTATTTTTAGAGGTGTTCCGGATATCCGTATCCGTGGATGAAAAAAAAAAATATCCGGATCCGCATTTTTTTAGCGGATCTTTTAACGATATTTCTGAATAAATGAAAGAAAGAAAACAAAATTATTTCGTTATTATTTATTTATTTTTTTTATAATTAAACATAACATGTTTACTTGCGTAATAGTCGCCCTCGCATAATAGTTTCACCCCCATTTTGAAGCAGACAAAAATTCTAAAAATATTTTTGCTCTAGAAAAGCCGCAGTCACGTATTCGACATTTATGTCTATAAAAAAATATTACTATACTAAAAATATTACTAAACAGAAAAATGCCTCTTTTTGAGTCTGAGATACCTTTTGTTTTACTTTAATGTTTTATAGCCAGCACTGTTTTTAATATTTGAAGCTCTATCCAGCATTCGAACATGCTAAAAGACAAAGTAATTAAAAAACTTTGTAAAAAACACACATAAGAAGTAAAAGGAAAGAGGATACGCGTTTCGTTCAAAAATTGTTTTGAACTTCTTCAGTCCAAGCCCTTCGTCGTAAAGAACACAGGGAACTGAAAAGAGAAAACAAGCAAGATGTTGCCACAAGGGGCAAAGAAAAGTCGAACAAAACCACGGAGAGGGGAGAAAAAAAATATTAAAAAAGGGGGGATAAAAAGGAAAGGAAAGAAGCACAAAAAATACAGAAATAAAAAAGGAATAAAGAAAAATAATAAAAAAGGGAACACACAAGTACAAACACACATACAAAAAAGAGAAAACAGAACAAAAAACAAATAGCACACGTTTTTTTTTTTTTAAAAACCACGAACAGGACAGCACAATAAATATATATATATAAATAAATTTTTTTTTATTTTTTTTTATTAATAAAAACGAAAAAGAAAGACAGTAGCACACGTACATACACAATAAAGAAACAGGGGAAAAAAAGGGGGGGTTGGCGAAGAAAGTGAAAAGAACCTTACAACAGCAACTTCCAAGCAGAATGAACGAAAGGAACGGAAGAATCATCGTTCACAAGACGATCTAAGTGCTGGGTAATGGAAAAACCTTCCAAAAAATCCAGATGGGACAAAGACTGAGGAGTGCACAAAATCTTAGCCTTAGAAAACTGAAATCGATGATTGGAATTCCAACAATGTGAGGCAATAGAAGATTTGGAAAGTTCGTGCTTAGAGACATATCTCTCATGCTCTTTGAGCCTAAATTTCAGAGCTCTTCTGGTCTGACCAATATAGCCCAAATCACAAGATTCACAAGGAATATAATAAACACCCCAACGGTTCTCAGTAGGAATAGGATCTTTAAGGGAAGAAAATTTAAGTTTATTAACAGGTTTAAAAATGACTTTGAAACCGAAATTTTTGAGAAGTTTAGAAATTTTGTAGCATAAAGGTGAAAAGAAAGGTAGTACAATTAATTCGTTGTGAAAATTGAACGTGTGCTATTTGTTTTTTGTTCTGTTTTCTCTTTTTTGTGTGTGTGTTTGCACTTGTGTGTTCCCTTTTTTATTATTTTTCTTTATTCCTTTTTTATTTCTGTATTTTTTGTGCTTCTTTCCTTTCCTTTTTATCCCCCCTTTTTTAATATTTTTTTTCTCCCCTCTCCGTGGTTTTGTTCGACTTTTCTTTGCCCCTTGTGGCAACATCTTGCTTGTTTTCTCTTTTCAGTTCCCTGTGTTCTTTACGACGAAGGGCTTGGACTGAAGAAGTTCAAAACAATTTTTGAACGAAACGCGTATCCTCTTTCCTTTTACTTCTTATGTGTGTTTTTTACAAAGTTTTTTAATTACTTTATCGTTTAACACCAGTATTTTGAGTGTTTTTTCAGATGCTAAAAGACATTCTAAAATATACACCGCTTGGTACAATTTTTTATTTTAAACACTTCATTATAATTGGGAATCGGCCGTAAAACAGTTCCTTAAAAAAAATAAATAAATAAATAAATAAATAAATAAAATACAATGACTTTTTCTTGACTTGATTTAAACTTCACCTTATTTGTTCAAAATAAATAGTAGTAATGAAATCTACGATTTTGTGAACTAAAATGGCCGCTACTATAGTAGATCTATATTTAGCTGGATTTGCCTTTTTATTTCTTCTTTTCAATTATTACTGTGGTGAAAACAGGTGGCGGGGAAGATGTACGCTACGAGCACCACATGTACGCTAGAAGCACGCTTGATGGGGTGTACGCTATGAGCACGTACGCTAGGAGCACGTAACCGTCTTGCCTTTGCCATTGGGGGAAAAAAACAAAAGACAAAATGTCATTGACAATACAAGAAATTTCCAGATTTCACCGTTCATTTTTTTCCCCCCTGTCTTTATACATAGACAATGTTTTGACTGAATTATAGTAAGTTGTATTTAAAACAAATAAGAAATCTTTTGCGATTTAAAACAAAGTCAACAGTGAAAAAATTATCTAGAATTTGCTTTCTCATTTAATTTTAAGTTTTTAGCTATTTACCTTATTAATTTTTCACTGAAACAAAATGGTCCAAAGAAAGTCTTAAAAAATCGTTCTTGAATACGAATTAGTTTTTTCTTTCATTGAATGAGTAGTTTGTGCTTGATTAAAAGAATTTAGCATTTTATAAATATAGATGATATGTAAATGAACTTTACACAAAGTTTAACATTTACTTTCTTACCGTTACAAAGACGAGCGGTTATTATTCTTTGTTGTTACACACATTATTGCTAGCCCATATTAATCTTACAGTATCCTACAAGAATCAGTAATGCAATTTTCGTCCTCGCTTCAATCTGCATCCATGAGAACATATAGGTTTAAACCCGAAGAGTTTATCTGCATCTATAATCCATATCTATTAATTGCTAAAACCCCGGACTAAACATTTAATAAAGAAGGGTTTTCTCTAATCGTATGTAAATTTCATACAAAAGCCAAATGATGATTGCTTTTTAACAGTAACATATTACCTTCAAATCTAAAATTTTTCATTCATATTTAAATGCATGCATTTAAATATGAATAAAAATTTTAGATTTGTAATTTTAGACTGCAATTTTAAATGCATTAAAATATATATTTAGAACAATTAATCAACAAATAAAATAAAAAAAATATTAGGAAAAGAACATGGAATTTCTAACTCTACTGTTTTTCGCGGATCAACTTGCGGTGCAGGCGGCAACCCCTAGCGTGCAGTGTATAACAGCGGGATAAACGACTCTTGCCAAAAGAGTCTGACTGCACGCCAAATCGCCAGAGAGCACTTTAATTCGCCCTGTCCAGCGTCTCGTGAGCACTTGAGCTTTCATTCGTTATATAGTAATACTCAGTTGTGCTCGTCTTTTTAAGAACTTGTGTATTTGTGCTGTAGAAACTACTTTAAAGTCTGCGTTTCTGGTTCTCCTTGGCAAGAGAATCTTCGAGTCAAGGTAAGAAATATTGTACTTTTGAAATTTCTAAACTGTTGAATGCTAATTATGTCTTTTAAAAAATAAAAATGCGTGTTTAAAATTTCTCAGTGCTTAAGGTTATTCTTTTAATAATATGTTTTCAAGTAATAATACAAGAAATAATACAAGCTTTGAACATCTTCTTTGAAAAAAACTTTCTGTTTATATCAGAAACTGGAAAGGAATTCAAAATGTCTTTTATATTTCAACTGTCAGCAATTTTTTGAAAAAATGCCCGAAAAAAAATTCATTTTGATCCGTTTGGTAGTCGGCTCAGTGAAATATGCGTATTGTAGAAAATGAATGCCATCAAAGCATGTTTTAATACTTCCCTAAGAATATAATATACGTACATTCATTATTAGCAGGTGTGCAATCATCGAACTGCAAATCTCTAGACAAGATACATGGTAAAGCAAGTATAAATTAGTGTTGACATGGGCGTAGCCAAGGGGGAGGGTTAGGGGGTCATAACCCCCCCCCCCCATGAGGAATTTTTTGCCATACAAAATGTATATTTTTCACTCCCTTATCACACACATATATGCATATATGTGAGTTTCAGTAGTCGTAAACCCCCCCCCCCCCCCATGAAAAATTTCTGGCTACGCCCCTGAGTGTTGACCTGATATAAATATTAAATACAGTTCAGTCGACTGCTGAAGAAGACCCCCCCCCCCAAGGTGGCCAGTGAAAACGGAATTTAAAAAAAATAGAAAATTGTCAGTTAATGAATTAAAATATTTTATTTTAAAAATTATCTTCCAATTATTTCTATCACACTTTTTACCCCCCCCCGTCCTCCCCCCAAAAATGTTTTAAAATTAATACTTGCAGTTAGTATAGTGAGTATATATATAAAGTGCAGTTGAAATCGGTTACAAAGTAAATAGAAGACTAGATAATTATTAATAACTCTGTATAACGAATTACGGTGATAATGGACTTATATGGGTAAATGGTATGGCGTTCTATGGGCAAATGGTACAGAAGATTTTGGCGTTAAAAGAAAGTAGCTATAATCGGGGTCACTATACCGAGATCAACAGTATTTGTAGGGTACCCGAAATTAAAATCAACTGCAGTTGAGTGTTGTTCATCAATTTAGCTCTGTATTTAGATTAGTAAGAAATACATATTTTAAACATGACTTTTGTAAATGCGCTTCTCTATATTCTGCAACTCTGTCTAATGTGTGCAAAATAATAATGCTAAAAAAATTTACTTTATAAGTTTGTTTCATAACAATTATTGATTAACATATCAATAGGTAATTTTCATTTAATGGGTGAAGGAGGGGGGGGGTCAGTGTTTTCATAGCCTCGAGCCTTTGTTGGTCTTAATACAACCCTGAAAAGAGAGATCGAAACTAAGAAATCGAAATTAAAAATAATCGAAACAAAGTTGTTTAATGAAATCGTAAAATTACGATTTTAAATTAATTAGTTTTTAAATATCTAATTAAAATTAAATCCTGTAATGATGTATGGCGTATAACGCGTATCTTTCGCTTAAAATTACTCAAATTTTAATTTAGCATTGATTGAATAGAAAAGAAAGACTAGAACTACTGTAAATTCACACTTCAATGTATCCACTGCTTTTTCTTTTTAATACTTTCTACTGGGCTTAGGGTTGCCAGGTCGCCAAACCAAATAGCCGGACAGACCAGGCAGTTTGGCCGGACATTTGGGTAAAAAGGCCGGACAGCCTACAATATTGAGTATTTTGTCTCAGTATTAATAGGTACAACAAAAAAATTGTATGTAAAATCAAGCTTTTTTGATTATTAACATGAATCTTGTTTATTCTAATGAAATAAAAATAACATCGAATGCCAAATCAGTTCAAGTACTTTATTACTAATCAGCCAAAGTCACCAGTAAAAAGCCTAAGAAGAGCCGGACACCGTTCAGTTTGGCCGGACACGCAATCAAAAAGCCTAACTATGTCTGGCTTTATCCAGACGCCTGGCAACGCTAACTGGGGTCAAATTTCATCATGCTGTTATTCATTTTAAGGAGAACTACACTCTAGTTACAAAAACTGCC
>JAWZYV010000331.1:0-20483 GCA_038373885.1 Cheiracanthium punctorium
AGTATTAAAAGCCTTTACGTTCTCCAAAAGGTGAGTCAAGAATCTGTGTGAAGAACGATCTTTTAGCACCATCAAATGCAAACTCGTACAAAAAATTTTTTCCCAGTCATTAAAAAAAAAAAAATGTTTCCGCTAACTTATTAAAGCATCAGGTCAATATTGTATGCTTGGACTCCTATTTGTGAGGGAAAATTTTGATTGTAAAAGAAATTGGGGGGGGGGACTTGACTAATTAATACTTCACATGTAGACATTTTTTTGGTTTGAAATTATAACTCAAAAGAGAATTTTTTAATGCTTTATTTCATTTTAAAGCATTAAAAAATTCTATTTTGAGTTATAATTTCAAACCAAAAAAATGTCTACATGTGAAATATTAATAAGTCCCCCCCCCCCCAATTTCTTTTACAATCAATATTTTCGCTCACAAATAGGAGTCCAAGCATACAATATTGACCTGATGCTTATAGGGCTGATGGGAGAAACATGAAAACAATATTCAGAAATGTTGGAAACCAATATTGCTCAATGTCAAAAAATAATATTTAGGAATATCAGAAAAAGATATTCCTGGATATCTGAAAACAATATTCAGAAATGTTGGAAACCAATATTGCTCAATGTCAAAAAATAATATTTACAAATATCAAAAAAAGATATTCCTGGATATCTGAAAACAATATTCAGAAATGTTAAACTGATATCTCTGAATGTCAAAAAATAATATTCAGGAATATCATTTAGGGGGGGTCCATTTAATATTGCCCAATATTGTAATTTTGATATTGGGCAATATCTGTGTGCTACCTGGGGCCAGGACGAAGCTTCGTCCCCCCCCCGTGCTTTGCAACATCCATTTAAGAGTGTCAAGTGTGAAAAACCCCTTTCTCGTGTTTGCTATTGTAACCCCCTTCCACCTTTGGGTGAAAAGCTGCATTTACGAATGGGTGCTTTTGAAATGCTTCGGGGAGGCACGCCCACGGATTCTTTGCATTCCTGTTTTGACAGAGATATATCTACACAGGTACAAAAGAAACGTGTTTCGTGGGGGAAAGCATTCAAAAACATTTCTCGGGCGTTTCCGGGAATTTTGAGCAAGCATTCTAAATCAAAGCTTGGGAGCGAAAGGGTTAATGTCCTCCGGAGCAACACCGCTGTAGGTATTTGTAGCAAAAGGACCATTCCTTGCTAAACTGTCTGCCTGTTCGTTAGCTTGAATCCCCATATGGCCAGGGACCCAAATTAGGGAGATATTGGCCCCGTGTAACTTGGCCATACGAAGGTTGTGGTATAACTGCAGTACTGCAGCCGGAGATTTGTAGGTAGTAGTTTTGAGGCTTTCCAGAGCAAATTTGCTATCCGTGAAGATTAGATAGTTGCCCATGTGTATAAAGTTAGTTACGGCTAAATTTATGGCGAGGACTTCGGCAGTAAATACCGAGTTGATATGATTAATTAGGTGAGCTCGGTAAATAGCGTTGCGAGTGTCTACTGCTGCAACAGCAGTTTTATGATTATCCTCTTGGAAGCATCGGTAGCAATAATGTGGTAATTTCCATAGGCATTCTCTATGTATTCATTTAAACTTCCTCTAATTGCCTGAGGAGGAAGGCTTTTATTTTGAAAGGGAAGGTGTTCCTAAATGATTTCTACAAACTCCGTAATATAACCGAGAGGCCAACGAGTAGAAATTAATTGAGCAGGCGTTATCTGCAACCCCTCCAAATACCTCTCTAACAGAGGTTGGGTGCAGTTTAAAGAATAGTTGGAGTCAGAGTATGTGCCGCATTTAAGGAGAAACACCGAGGAGAGGAACTCCCTGCGCAGCGAAAGGGGGCATTGACCAGATTCCTTATACAGTTTGAAGAGGGGGGTCCACATTGGAAGACCGGTCGCGAAGCGTAAGGCCGTATTATAAACCACATCCAGGCGTTTTAAAGTGGAAGGAGCAGTGCTTCCATATACAGGGCACGCATACTCAAGGGTACCACGAATAACGGCATTAACTACATTAAGAAGGTCGGCAGTACGACAGCCCCACCTAGAGGAGGCAATGGCCTTTAGGAGATTTAAACGTTTAAGAGCTTTTTTCACGATGTAGTTGACATGGTGTTTAAAACTGAGGTTGCTTGAAAAGAAAACACCAAGAATTTTTATGTTCGTTTCCCAAGGGATGGCAACCCCCTGGATTTTTAAGTCAGAATTTGGGGGGGGGGGGCGGTTTTTCGGAAGAAGTTAATCGCGGCACATTTGTCAGGGCGAATATCAAGTTTCCAATAATTGCACCACTGGTGAACCCTATCCAGGCTATTCTGGAGTTTTACTAACGCCGCACAGTGGGGCAGGAGCGCTCAAAACCTGGCAAAAAATGAAAAAACTAAACGTTATGTAAAAATTTTTCTGTCCAACCCTTCAACAGACAACTAACCCAAGAACAATAAAACTGTGTTTTTATGTCAATAAACTCACCCTCCAACCCGTACATAGGCTCAGTTTAAGCGAATTATTTGCTGAGAACACATGAGCGTTGTTTCAGTGTTTTTCAAAGTGATTTTTGAGGAGTGTTTTAGCCTTAAATGTCGTATAATTAAAATATTATGCTATGGAAGCTTCAAGTTTGGGTATGTAGGTATAGTATAGTACTAATAATTTTGTATTTAAGTGTATTTAATTAATAGAAATAGGTCGAGGAAGAATGATCACTGCAATTTTAGAAATTAAAATAATATTTCAAAATATTGATATTTTTAGTTATGTTCCAAAGGAGTCCCAGCATCCGTTCTTGTTTTGTCGAATAAGTATTTATGAGAACATTATAGAACCGTTTAATTTTTTGCTACTTTCGTAATTACAGGCTATGTTTTAAACTCGAGTAGTACCTAAATAAGAAAAATCCTCATTGAATGTTCACAGTTTTATATTTCAGGAACGAGTTTTAATACTTTGTTTATAAAAAGAAGAGATCTTGACATTACGAAAAGTTCTGAAAACAGAATAATACAAGAACTATTCATTTTTTGACAGAAGACATCAAAAAAACGAACAAAGTGCGATGAAAAAAAAAATTAACAATCCAAGCGAAGACTGTCACGTTTTAAATCTCAATATAAATCTCGTTGAAGGAAAGCATGCAGGATAGAAGAAAAATTTCAAAAAAGTAAGAAGGCAACATCTAAGCAATTTAATAATATTGATGAAATGATATCAAGAAGTATAAATACTGAAAACTTAGGGTTTGGATTATCTATCTTACACGGGCGGATTCGCATGCTTCAATGCCTTCTACACTTGGCCTATAAATTACCATTAAAGAAATGGCCAGCTAGCAGAAAAGACAGGGAAATAGTGTCGCACTATGAAACTTGGATTCAGAAAGAATTTAAGGAAAATGTGGTCTGATTGTTGACAAACCAAAACCAGGATTCGGTAGCTCAAAAGATGGCAACACAACAAGACGTTTTTCAAGAATGCTGAACTTTCTGCCGAAATTACAAACATAGACATCATATTAATTTAAAAAATTCATATAATTATGATAGTGGTGTTTGGTGTCTAGAAGATATGACATTGATGTTGAAAAATTCAGGATATATGCCTATAACACGGCCAGATATTTTTTATAGAAGTATCCTTGGTACAATATGCCACCCACTTACATAAATATCTTATACAAGGAACGGAAATCATATCATCGGCACTTCTGCCAATAGGTCAGTTAACGGAGGAGGATCAGGAAATTCGCAACAAGGACTTCAAAAACTACAGAGAGCCATTACGCTAGAAAATGCAGTCGAGAAAAAAACAAATAGAGATATTTTTAATTTCTTTTTGTTGAGCTCAGATTCCGTAATCACAGCTAAACGAAAATTACCAAAGAAAACATCTAACATCTTCCCAAAGAAGCACTCGATTTAATAAAACCAACCCCAAACGAATCTAATCATTGGAATGATGATGATGACGATGATGATCTCGATGGCTATGATAACGATGATGACAGTCATGATAATGAGGTAGATGATGGCGATGATGAAGAATTCAACCAATTTAAAATTTTGATTTTTAAAAGTTTCGATGGATCATTATGACGACATATGTATTTAATAAAACTAAAATTTTCGGATTTTTAAAAACTTTTTAAGGTTTTTTCAACAATAGTAATAGCTCTGTAAATAAAAATCTAAGTTACAAATTCTATAATTTAGTATTTGATTTAATGCCAGTTTTGAAGCTCTCCTGCCCCACTGTGCGCCGTGGGCATGGACTTATCTGTACAGTACACCAGGATGTCATCCGCGTATACAATTACTTGACTTCCAGAGTCTATTGTCTCAAAGAAATCCCACAAGTATATCATAAATAAAATGGGCGATAGAACACTGCCTTGTGGAACACCCCGGCTAGACTCCAGCTTGCGGGAGAACACTCCCCTCCATTTTATTTGTAATTGTCCTGTCGCTGATCCAGTTTTTAATCCATAAAGCCGTCCTACCTGAAATCCCTAAAGTTACCATTTTGTGTACTAGCGCATCCCTCCACACCGAGTCATATGCAGCGTTAATATCTAACTTCACTGCGACTACAAACTCCCCACTCGTTCTTGCTTTTTTGATGTCGTGGTGGAATAGATACAGAGCTTTAGTACTATCCTTAGTAGGAAGAAAGCCAAAGTGTCGATCGTGAAAAATGTACTTTTCCATTACCCAATCTAAGATACGTTTCAGGAGGATTCTTTCCATAACCTTGCACCTCACCAAAGTGAGGGCAATAGGTCTATAAGAACTGACCTGATTTTTTGGTTTGCCAAATTTCCATAGAGGGAGAATAATCGCAGATTTCCAGTCTGCAGGCACCGTACCAACCCGAAACATACTGTTAAAATCCAGGAGCATTTTTTCCCGATTGGCAAGACTTAAAGCCTTGAAAATAAAGCCCGTAACACCGTCTTCACCAGGAGTGGTGTTTTTCATTTGGCTTATAGCTGTATTAAATTCTTCCAGGGTAATATCCTTGTCCCAATGCGCATTGTCACCACTGAGGTCATAAGGGATCCCTTCCAAATTCATGCTACTGCTAAACTGTATCCCGAACGCGTTAGCCTGATTAACAGAATCGGCCATCACAGACCCTTGATGTTCAAGAAGGAGGTGAGATCCACTCTCCGCAGACCTGTTGCTCAGCGCTTTTAGGATTTTATATATATTACCGTTCTGAGAGGTAGCACAGATGTCAGCCCAAAAGGCCCTGGCCCGTGTCTTTGTATACCGTTTAAGCTGGGAGGAGAACCGTTTATATTCCCTCCGATAATCTTTGGACAGATATGTTTTGCATAAACGTAAGTATTTCCTTTTTTGACCCAGTAGCCAGGCACAGCGCGAATCCCACCAAGGAGGGCTACGAGGGGATATGGGATGCCTTTTCGTATGGGTACGGAGCTTTTCTTTAGAGAGAACTTGGAAGTCATGGAAGGAGACTGAAGCCCCAGACGCCATCAAATGATTGATAGCCCGGGAAATTGCTACCCAATCTGTGTTATACACCATGCGTTTTGGAGCAGAGAAGGGGGACAGGTCAAGGACAATGGGAAAATGGTCTGAATCGAAACTGTCCGAGTGTACATAGAGGTGAAAATTGGGAAATATGTCTGCGCTAGAAAGTGATAAATCAATCAGGGACTGCGTACCACTCGGAGCGATATGCGTCGGAAACTTAGTGTTTAAGATGCAAGTGTTGCTGTTAAGCACCCAGTTAAAAATTTCCTCAGAACCAATTGTATTATGTGCGTTACCCCAAGCAATATGCTTTTGGTTAAAGTCGCCCAAAATTAGATAGGGGCTTTGAATGTACTTCATAAGGTCACGGAACCAGGTACCAGTGACCCGACCGCACGGACAGTACACATTGACTATGTAAATCCACCGAGACGATATCCAAATTTTAACACACATACTTTCTACATCATTGGTTGAGCAACTACCAATGTCAACTTGCACAGAGGGTAATTTAGAGTGGACAGCAGTGAGGAGACCCCCACCCCGCCCAGGCCTATCTTGCCTGTAAACCACCATCCCTTTCATATTAAAGGAGTCGCTAGCCTTGAGAAAGGATTCCTGCAAAACCACTACGTCAGCGGTAGAAAACGGACAGAATTTAAGCCAATGACACTTTGAACGAATGCCCCTTGCATTCCACTGCACCACAGAAAAGGAAAAATTAGCAGCCATCCCAAAAAAAAGGGGGAGGGAAAAAACAAGAAAAAAAAACCCGCAAACGAAAAAGGGGCAACAACGAGAAAGAAGAAAAAAAAAAGGGGGTGGGAACTAGAATTCCCCGTCCATGTTTTCCAGGCCCAAAGCCGATACCGGCGGGCCAGTGTCGGCACAGCTAAAAATTTGTTCGCGAGTCTTTGAGAGTTTGTTTTGAGAAATTTGGTCTGGTCGATATGTTGGAAGTATGTTCTGAGTTTTTCCAGAGGGACCCGCTTTGGGTTTTTTCGTTTTCCGTTCTGGTGATGTATAATCCTCAGATTTAGTAGTTTCAACTGTGGTGATAACACATTCCTGGACTAAGTCAGAGAAATTCTGCATTAGACTTCCAAGAGCCTGTAGGAATATATGGGTTTGTTGCTGTATGACGTTAGTCATAATCTCCTGGGAGCGCTGTAGGAAGTGCTCGAGGGTAGCTTCTAAGCCTTTCTGAGAAATAGAGTTGTTTCCGGTGACAAGGGTCTTGTCGTGAATATCGTTCTTCAAAGCAGTCGCGAAAGTTTTTTGATTTGCGGGAGCTTGAAAGCGCCGCCTTGCCTCGGTGATGGGGAGGTGATTGTCAGTTTTAAATTTAAGAAGGTTTATTTCTGTCGCTCTCGCCGAGCAATTAATACTGGAAGCCTCCTGTGCTGCATCACAATTGCTGCATTTCTGTTGTGTTGACTGACAGCTTAGAAAATTATGATTTCCGGCGCATTTTTTGCAAACAGCTTCGTATTTGCATTTTTGAGCTATGTGGTCGAAACGCCAACAATTTAGACATTGTAGAGGGCGATCATAAAATCTTTTTATCTTCTCAATCATGTAAAATATTTTTATTTCAGTGGGGATATTGGTACCAAAAATGGTGATCAGTACCGTTTCTGTAGGAACTGTTCCAGTGGGACTTTTTTTGGTAAAGCGGCGAATTTCTTTGATTTTAAGGTTATTTTCAGCCTGTAATTCTGTTCCTAAATCTTCAAGCGGGATGCTAGTTGCGATGTTATGCAATAAAAAGCGGGAAGTTATATTTTCTTGTTGGACGTACGGGCGGATAGGTTTCTGAAGGACGTCTGTCATTTCCACCAGTTCTTTTGCACAGTTCAAATTGGACGTCTCAATCATTAGTTTGTTATTTCTCGTAAATTTAAGGTTTAGTATGTGACCGCTGAGCTGCAATTTGCTAGTCAGCTTTGCTTTTAATTTATGTGGTTGGTTACGGGGGATGTTACCATCCTGGGCTTCTAAAAAGATGACTATGTTATTAACTCCATTTGCAAAAGCATATTCCAGTTGGAGGGGAGGAGGAACATCTTCCCTGATACACAAAAACTTATGTTAGACACGACTTCACCGTCTGACACGTTGAATTCCGAATGCATGGACATGAGTGCAGGTAACCGCCCACAAAAAAACAGGACACGGGGGAGTTACCCCAAGAAAAAGAAGGGAGAAATGCACTTACCTCGTGCTATTCTAAATTAAAGGATAAAAAATACAGCTAAAAAAGGAAGTAAGAACAACACCTACAGTAGGTATGACTATAAACCCAAGAGGGAAAAACAAGCCGGACGAGCAGCGCAACCGCCACCCAAGAAAAAACCTCCTTCTGCTTCGTTTCACAAATTCCGATTAAAACCACCGAGTAAAACAAAGTCAACCTTCGCTTGCTTACAAACACAAGTTTTAGTTTGGCAACAGCCAAAAATGAAGCTTTTAAGCCAACATCTAGGAAAATTTCGCCAATCAATCGCTTCCTCAAATACCTCAAAAAACTTGAAATTTCTTTTCAAATAAAGATGGAAACTTTCAAATTACCCCACATAAACGTATAATCTATCAATTCTAGAGTATATGCAATACATTTTAACTAAAAATAATGATAAAAACTCTCAAAACAAAGGAACAGCATTTCGCCCAAAGTGTTCGGATGTCTACAAATTTGGTATTTTTTCAATTAAATTCGTCATTTTAATACATAAAACTTATGCGATAGAAATAAGCAAACAAATCTTAACAAAAATAAGGTACAATTGAAAGAATCTTATTTTTATTTTGCTGTTAATAATCTTTTATTTCACGAACTCCTTCATGCGCTATGCTTTTCCCATTGACGAGACTCAAAACCGCCTCGGGTGGTAAAAAAAGCTGCTTGTCCAATCAGCGGCTGACTTGCACTTGTCCAGTCACTTATTTGCATACCATCTATACGAAACCAACGTAGGAAATTTATCTTTTACTAGAATACTTTTTTGGAGGGTGTACAATATTCATTTGAAAAATTTTCTTTTAAATACAATATGTTGATGACATACATGAACATTACATTTGACAGACAGGTTCAACTGTAGTGTAGTAAAATATTGGCTAATCCTGATGAAAGTATATTAAAAATAATTATTAACGAGTGAAAAGTGACACCAGGCTTCTTTACATCTGATCTGTTAGTGCAATCAATAACAAAACAGAATACCATTTCTATTTTAAAACAAAGATTTAGTAAAAAAACTGCTAATCTTCTGGGTTGCAATTAAAAGAATATAGTTCCGCGGTGGAAACTTTCAGAACATACATTCATGGTAATATGTTGTGTCCTCGAATGAGTCCCCAAAAGTGTTTTCTAGTGTCCCCAAGTTTTCCTTGGATTCCAGGACAATGCTTGATATTTAGGGGTACAAAGCCACGTTTTCGGCCGATGACCATTTTCAAATGAACAAAACCAAAAAAAGTTGGTTGCTAAGGTGTGACGTAGAGATAATGACGTAGGTGAAACAGCTGTGGCTCTAATCTTACTCCATGGCTCAAGATGAGTTTTCGATTCCGAAACAAAAAAACAGATACTGTATATATCGATAACTTTCTCATGTTTGATAGTCCGTTTCTTATAATAGTTGGAAAAGTTGGGTTTGTTTTCTCGCCCTGAGTTTAATGCGCAGTAACATGAGATTGCGTACGCGCAATATAGACTTATACGAAAAGCTAAATAAAACGTATTGTTTACATTTCGTCTGCATTCATTTTTTCCCACATTCCCATAGCACGGACTTCGTGCTCCAAAATCTGTGTCTGTGGGGACGTGACGGGGAAATTTGCTGTGATATTTTCGGTACAAGGATTCATTTCCTTTCTCCTTAATGTTTGATTCATTGATTACACAGCATGTCCAAAGTTCAAGGAATTATCAAAGCTAGTGCATTTTATTTTTAAGTTTAGCCGCTAAATTAAAAATAGAAATTGTGTCTCTTAAAATGTGTAATAATATTTGTTTTAAAACTAATATATATTTTGTTTTACATTTAATTAGCAGGTGGCTGTCATTGGTGCTGGAGCGGCAGGTTTATGTGCTGGGCGACATTTGTTATCAGATCCCAGTTTTGAATTTGATATATACGAGCAGCAAAAAGATGTTGGGGGCACTTGGCGTTTTTCTTCGCAGATTGGAACAGATGAATATGGGCTACCTGTGCATTCAAGCATGTATAAAAATCTCAGGTTTGTTATCGTTCCCTACTTAAATTTATCGTTGTAAAAGTTATAACTTTGTTAAAGATACTGTAATTAAAGCTATATCAAATATATACATTCTGCGTGCAGTCGACCCTTTTATCGTGCCAAATACTTGGAAAACTTTACTGTATTCATATACTACTGTATTCATATACTGTAAAATACTGTATCCATATACTTGGAAAAGGGGAAGACACTAGGTCTATTTAAAGGAAATATTTAGTAGATAAGCTACATTTTTCATCAGGAGATTAAGACATGTAAGTTTGTTATTGAATGCAGCTTTCTTTAAAAGTGTCATAATTGATCTCTGTTTTGCTAGCACTTAACATTTTAAATGATCAGTAATAATAAACATTTTAATTTTTAGCTTTTATATTGCCTTTAAATGAACTAAATAATTTAAGTTAAACAGAATGACACTCAAGTTCTACAAAAAAAAAAAAAAAAAAAAACATTATCAGTTTCTATTGGTTTTTTGTTCTGTAGTAGAAATATATGTATCTTACCCTCTTGAATAACAACATCAAAAAGCTTTTTCATATAAAATATGTGAAAAATGGTGAGTAATTAAAAAAAGATTGACTAATTCTGCAAAACTGAAATTCATTCACCCTATACTTCTTTATAGTTGACTATATCCACCTTTCATTCTAGAGAAATTTAAGAAAATAAGTAAATAAATAACCAGTTTAACAATCTATTTTAAAAGCAATAGATTGTCCTTTATGGTAAGGGCAGGGACATAGCAAGGGAAAAAAAGTAAATAAAAAATTTGGTGGTGCCCAAAAAGTGGAGACGGTAGAATTTCCCATAAAAATGCTTGATTTATTGACATTCAATTGACAATAATTCAAAATTTTGGAGGGTGCACAGTCCCTATGCCACAACCCTTGACTATGTCCATAAGCAGGGGCATGAGGGGATGACTGATGACAGGCATAGGGGATGAATGATGGGGCTGCAAACACTCCCGAAATGAGTAAACACAAGCTATGGAGAAAAATACTTATTAGTCAATAAATTGGTAAGTTCTCCTTAATATCCCCATGGTATATACTACTGTAAAACACAAATGGGACTGAGCAATAAACGCGTAAGTTGGGATATGATTTTTCATATAAATTTCTACATACAAAATATTTTTAATTGGGGCTGGAGACTAAAGAAAATGATAATTTAGGGGGAAAATGTTAATAAAATTGTAAATAATATGCATATAAATAACAAGTTATATTATTAAAATCATATACCAAAGTTATTTTGACAAAGAAGGCTTCATAAAATCTGAGATTTGAATTTTGTTAAGTCGAGGTATTACTGTATTTGAAAGTTTTCCTTGAGAAATCTGAGGATCTATGGACCTAAGCCAAGCTTGTTTTTCCAACTACAAAGATTTTAAACTTGATTTATGATTTTTTTCTTTTCTGTTTTCTTTAATTTATTTTTATAGCCAACACTTTTAGAAAAAATAAAGAGATCCAACATGCATTTAGATTAAGATTTATTCAATTTAGGGAAATTGAAGGACATAATGTGTACATTGGTGAATATTGATGCTTACTTTAAACAAAATTAAAATTTATTTGCGAGCCAACTTTCATGTCTCTGTGTTAAATTTGCATTTTCATTATTTTTAAATGTTACTGAATGTGGACCTACAAATGTAAGAAGCCAGTGGAGTTCTGTGTAACTATAATATTTTTAAAGATTTAGTTAATATTTTGATAAATTGGACTATTTGGAATGGCTTATTAGTAATTTTATGGATTTTAATTTGCAATTTTTAGTTTCCAACATCGAATGTTATGAATATAACACTTTTATGTATTTTATTTAAACTTTGCTGACACAAATAATACCAAGAAGAAAGAATGAATCTGAAATCAAATTATTTAGAATGAAATTACAAAATTTGTTTCATTATTAAAAATTTAAATTATTGTTCTGTTGTAGAATCAAACTGACTGTTATTATTACAAAATTTCAATATTTTATTGTCATCCATTTTCATTTTAATGTACAGGACAAACCTGCCGAAAGAAGTTATGGCTTTTCCTGACTTCCCATTTGAAAATTGTGAAGGGAGATCATTCTTACATCACACAGAAGTTTTGCATTACCTAGAACAGTATGCCAGTCATTATGATATACATAGACACATTAAAGTAAGCTAATCTGCAACAACAATTAATGGTTCATTAATTATTTATTACCAATTACAAAGTAAGCTGGACACCTTAGAATTATAATTATAATGATTTACTTTTTTTTTGTAAAGTTCCATCATTTTGTGGAATCTGTTGAGCCTCAAGAAGGTTCTGACAGGGAAGCAGATTGGATTGTTACAGTTAAGAATTTGGAGACTGGTGATAAAGTTATTCAAACTTATAATGCTGTTATGGTTTGCAATGGGTATTTATTTCCAATTTTTTAAAAATTATGTATTTTATAAACTTGAATATAAGTGCATAAAGATCTTAGCATTTGTTCCCTATTTTTAATTATAAACATTTTATTCCTCTGTAATAATATAGTCGATTTAAAATATGTGATTTAAAACTTGTTTTAATTCATATAAGTGTTAAACGTTCCGCTAATATAATATGTTGAATAAAAAATTTTCCACCAAAGAAAGATTTATTGCAGAATGATAAATACATACAAAAACAGCAAACTAATGAGGATAGTAATCTTTTAAATTTACTATCCGCTGCCAATATTTTGGCAACTTTTTAATCCCTTCTGCGAAGAGTGGCATATGCAAATCCAGAAAGTGATCAACCTCATTTATGACTACCTAGTTTGGATTGAAGATTGTGCCATCAAGAGGCAGATGTAGATGTGAAAATAGAAATCTAATCAGCCATGTCTGCACTGTATGGTGGATGTTGCATCATCAAATCCCACTCCAGCTTGTAGAGCATCCAGCCGATCATTGTACTAACATGTGGCTAGAAATTATCCTCATGCACATTATCCACATTCTTAACTTGTTTTTTCATTTTTCGTGAATAGCATTTCAAAGTTTGATCAACTTGTTGCTGTATGTTACACTATTGACAATCTGTCCTCTTTTCAGATACTCTTTGTAGATAATTCTGCAAGAAATCACACCAGATACAGGGAAGCACCATCTTGTTAATTAGAGTTTGTTTTGCAATTGAGCCTGCTGATATCCCACGTGCTGACCACCCTCCTTTCTGACTTGTATTATTATTGTACACTCATTTTCCATCACAGATCACAGTTCTCTCCAGAATGTTCTTTACCCTTTGATGCCAGAACAGAGCTAAACAGGCTGCTTTTTTCTTGCATGTGTCTTCAGCAGTCAATTCGTGAGGCACTCAGCAGTAGAACTTAAACATTATATTTATGTGTTTCAGAGCATCACATCTTGCTTTTTGGCAAATTTCAAGCTGTAATGCATTAGTTTGTGTTGAAGCATGACTGTGTTGCTCATTGATTTTCTTTAACTGCTCATAATCAATTTCAATATAGCATCCATAACACAATTCATCTTCAGTTTCAAAATTTCCAGCTTTAAACTTTCGATACCAAACTTTGACGGTATAGTATGATAAGCATTGGCATTGATGCCTAAACTTTCAAACAAATCTTGGCTTATGGTTGAGATCAAAATCCTGTGAATTACACAGCTGCATCTCATTTATGTTTTTCAATGATTCTAAATTCTGGGCATGCATTTTATGCTGTTTGTATTTCTCAGACTGTGCTCTTGTAGAATGTGCTATTGTCACTCATTAAAATAATATGTCACTGAAAATGGTAAACGGCCGAAGTGTGAAGGTCCCGGGTTCGGGTCCCATAGTACAGTCGTCAATCTAACGGTCTGGAGTTTTGGTAGGTTTTCTCCAGATGTAACGTGAATACGCGTTAGAACCCCTTAGAAAGTCCCCCTACCAAGGCATCACTCATCTTAGGCAGACACCCCTCGCGCAGGTTTCCCTTAATCGCACACAACAACATTAAAATAATAAAACAAATTACATACTGCAGTTGCATTTTAAAACTGCAAATAACTATGTATGTTTACTGTAGGATTTAAAATTCATTGATTTTATTTCAGCCATTACTCTGTGCCACATGTTCCGGACATCTTAGGTCTTGATATTTTTGAAGGGATCATTATGCATAGTCATGATTATCGTGATAGTGAAAAATTTAGAGATCTCAAAGTTGTTGTGTTGGGTGCTGGAGCTTCAGGTATAGATATTGGTCTTGAAGTGTCTACTGTTGCCAAGGAAGTGAGTTTAAAAGCTTTATTTTGAAAATATTAGGCTATTTTAAATCAACTTTTATATTTTTATTTAATTTGTAAATTTAAATTTTATTAAACATTTTTTAAACTCCAGACTATTCGGCTATTTTCTTCTATCTTCTCTAAGTATGCTTTCAACAACATACAGATCAAAGTTTGTGATTTTAAATTGTTAAGCATTTTTGGCTGTGCCAAGTTAATTATTTAAAAAATTCTAAGGTGAAAGATTGTATTTCTCATATACTTTTTGCAAATACCTGTAAGCATATTTAGCCATTTTTTTTCCCTGCCAAACTGTCACCAAGTACCGTGTTTTGAAAAAGGTTTAAGTTTTAGATTCTCGACATGGCTCTCGAGTTACATAATGGTGGCTGTCTTGTTTTGACATGAAAATGTCGACAAAAAACATACTTAACACTTTTATCCACGATTACTACAGTATTATTATCCAAGAGTACGTAAAGGTAAAGGCATGCAATATGCTATGGGATTCTTATTTTTCATTCAATTTAAAAATTATTGCTCCCCCTCCCTACAGGCATGCTTTTATAACAACAATACAAACGAAAAATGTCAACAAAACCTCTAAATCTCAATATTTAAAATTCTCCCAATTGTATCCCTTATTATCTCAAAAAATTCATTGCACAAATAAATTTTTCTATCATAAAAAGCATATTCAAAAAAGCTTACTTCTTACATCCTCGGCACAATTCCCAGTTTCTAAAAGGTGGCCATTTTGTTTCCAGACACAAAATCCACATCAATAAAAACATATTTAGTTAAAAAAACTTATAAAAGCCATTAAAACTCTGTTAAAAACTTAAAAAGTTAAAATCAACACACCATTTAGCACTTTCGACAGCCTATCCCGCTGCCGTCTTCAGAACTGATAAGTCTCCTCCCAGCTTCAGCACATTACACCAAGCTCTATCCACCTGCGCATGCATCATATAGTTGACGGCACCCTCTTGTATAAGTACTATTTCCAATGCTTTGCGTTTCAAACTATAATTATGGTTATTGTAATTGGCTATTTTTTAAACGTTAATGAAATCTGTATTGATATTTTCTTTTAAGGCAAGGCGAGAGAGGGCAGTTCTGTGTCTATTAAATTTGATGTCATTAATGTGTTCCTTTATTCTATCTTTAATTTTCCTTTTTGTGACACCTATGTAGTGGTCGGGAGAGTCTTTATATACAAAACTTATGTTATAAACACCAGCCGTTTCCAAAGGATTAATTTTATTTTTATCGGAGTGAATTCTTTTAAAAATATTACTATTAGGCTTTATGGAGATTCAGAGATTCTTTTTACGGGCAAGGTTAGTAAATTTCTCGGCAAGACCGCGACAGTAAGGAATGGTAATTGGAAACAGCTGGTGCTTATAAAATAAGTTTTGTATTTAAAGACTCTAACTTTCCCGGCCACTACATAGGTGTCACAAAAAGGAAAATTAAAGATAGAATAAAGGAACACATTAACGACATCAAATTTAATAGACATAGTACTGCCCTCTCCCACCTTGCCTTAAAAGAAAATATCGATATAGATTTCATTAATGCTTAAAAAATAGCCAATTACAATAACCATAATCATAGTTTGAAATGCAAAGCATTGGAGATACTTACACAAGAGGGGGCCGTCAACGATATGATGCATGCGCAGGTGGATGGAGCCAGGTATGATGTGCTGAAGCTGGGAGGAGACTCATCAGTTCTGAAGACTGCAGCAGGATAGGCTGTTGAAAGTGCTAAATGGTGTGTTGATTTCAACTTTTAACTAAATTGAAGTTACCTCCGTGATTGATTTTAACTTAATAGAAGCATATTTAAATATAATTCCTCATAAACTCATACATAAAATATCTATTTGCAGCTCCTCACTTTCCCACTAATTTGAAAACTCAAATGCAAAAGTCGTATTAAAAAAATTGTATTCAATTGCTTTAAATTCTCGATGCAGTTCTGTTTCAAAATGGTGTCCATCTTGTTCCCTGACACAAAATCTTTGACTAAAACACAATTCCTCATGAACTCATACATAAAATATTTATTTGCAATACTTGACTTTCCCAAACTTTTTCAGTTATTTGAAAATTTCCATTTTAAATTTCCTTTTAAAATACCCTAATATTTTCTCTGACAGTATTAACATCTGCTTTACCAGAAGCCATATCAAACCATATGAAATCACCTTAAACACTGACCCGTTTGTGGACCACGACCTACCACTGTGAAATTTCTAAGCGAAACTGAATTCCAACTAAAAGCTTCACCATACATTGCCGCTGTAATCAGCAAGCGCTGATTTGTCGATACTCCTGGTTGTGCAACCTGGTGGCAGTATGGAAAACACATACATCAGTTAGGGTTACAACATCCGGCAATTTATCACCAAGCTTGGCAAAAATTTTTGGCTGAAAATTAGCGTGGGCAATAGTAAAGGCTAGTCTTTAAATTCATATATCTAATTTCTTAGTATTTGCATTTATAGTTTTAAAAACTTGTCAAAAGAGATTATTATAACTTTTGTATTAAAAAAAAAACACAGTTACTTATGCCATTTACTGGCTGTTAAGAGGACTACTGGTCAAAAGCATACAAAGCTTTATAGTAAGATATTTATTTTATTTTATATTATTATTATTCATTCATTTATTTTTATTTGAAATGCAGGTTGTGTTGAGCCACAATAATCCTCCTAAACCATGGATTCTCCCAGCAAACATGATTCAAGAGAATGGTATTGAATTTGTTACAAAATCAAGTGTCAAGTTTTTTGGTGGCAAAATGTATGATTGCGATGCTATTATCCTTTGTACTGGATATTTATGTTCTTATCCATTTTTGCATCCAAATTGCAACGTTGATGTTAGTGACCAAAAAGTAACTCCATTATATATGCACATGTTCCTCATAAATAATCCAACACTTGCCATTTGGGCTGTGACGAAATTGATCATTCCTTTTCCCATCTACAATCAGCAGGTTAAAGTATTTTTGAAATTTTTGAAAGGTCTAATCAAACTTCCAAGTAAAGAAGTCATGCTTAAAGATGCAGAAGATGATTTTGAAATGAGAATGAAGCTTGGATTTAAACCTCGCCATGCACATCTTATGCTAGGACAGCTCCAGTGGGATTATGATGATAAACTAAGCAAGTTGGGTGAGATTCCCCTGTTCCAGATTCTGTTAGAAATTTATTTAAGCATATCCATTCTTTGAGAGCTAAAGATATAGTTAATTATAAATCTACAAATTATGACATCATTGATGAGAACACTTTTGAACAACATTTTTAAAAATCTGTGATAAATTTTTTTCTTCTTTTGCCATAATATAAATGTGAATGTAAAATCAAATCATGCTTCACAGATCAGAAATGTTAAAGTGGTCACAGAGATAAACATTAGCATGAAAGCAGCACATAGTGTATTTATTTTTATGATCAGTTTATATGGTTGCTATGTCTTATAAGTTCACATATATTATTTTGCAGGGGAAAAAAAAAAAAAACAGCTTTATAAGCAGAGATGCTTGTTCATACCGTTATATTTTCAGAATCAGTATACAAATTTTTTTTTTTAATTTAAGAGGTCAAAGTAATGTATTTTAAAAGGGGTGTACATTAACAAACTAAAGTGAGAAATATTTAAACACAAAAAATATGCACTAGTGACTGTACTAATGGAATGTAGAAGTGAATTTGTAATCACGACTCTTATTTAATTCTTCTATTTTGATCACTTCCATAAATGCCTGTGTGTGTATTTGTGTATTTTGTTTTTTAATCTTTTAATCTGCCCCTTTTATTTAAATGGAAAAATTCACAAAATCCTTAATTAAATAAAATTCAAGGCTGATATGGTTTTAAATGTTTATATTTTACTGTGCACTTGCCTAATACAGAGTTTCTGTGGCTTCAAGTCTTCAAATCCAACTATTTTGTACACAGAAACATATTGCAATATTCATATTTCTGATAGCAAATTTTCCATTCCTATGAGAATATAACCATGTATGAAAAATGTTAACAACCACAACAAGAATATTTTATGGTTTTTCATAGTCGTGAAACAAAATATTCAAAAAGTTAAAATTTATTAATTTGTTTCTTCAATAATTAGATCATCTATGATAATTGTTTAACTGTTTTCCCATTTTTAAAAATTTATTCATAAAAGGAGATTATTTGATTCTTTTATTTTGCTTAGATTATTTTAACAAAATATGGAGCAATTCTTATTAAAAATTATTTTGGGATTGTTGATTTCAATAGTTTTTATTTAGCTTCCATTAAACTTATTATTTATTTGTCAAGAATTTAAGTTTTTAGAGTAACTTCTTATAACTGATATTATTTTAAATTGTCTAAAGAATTTTTTTCCTCATAGAAAAGTAATAAAATGTGATTGTTAAAAAAAAAAAAGTTTTTGGAAAGCATGCAGTGCTAATTTTTAAGTACAACCTTATTATTAAGCACAATTGCTTCAAAAAATTTATGAAGTTTTTTCAGACATGTTTCTGGCTATTTGGTCCTCACCAGTGACTAGGATCTTACTAATTGTTCGGTCGGGGGGAGAGGAGGCACGGAATTTTTATTTGTGAGACATAAACTCCTATTTGTGTCAAACATTTGTAGATGTAGAAAAGATTTACCATATAGGTAATCCAAGATATATATATATATATATATATTTGAGTTTACTTATCAGTTATTCACTATCTTTAAGTTACTTATAAATTTTAAAGTGCCTGAAAATGTCTAACAATACTTGACAGTGATTGTCTTGAGATGCAACTGTATTATCTCTGGTCATGTTTTGAAATGCACATTTCTTGCTTTCCAATCTGTTTACCAATTGAATTTCAAATTCCTTTCATAGGAGAAGATTTTTTTTTTTTTTTTTCCGGTTCTTGTAAATATTATTGAATATTTGTTTATATAATACCCACAGGAATTATTATGGAAAAATTTTAACAGTTATTGCAGAAAAGATGTTTTTCTTGTCAACACTTACTGTTTCACTTGCCCTTGATGAAATTCAAGTGGTCTGAAATTTGTTAGGTTATATCATGTGGTAGATCATTCAGGAAGCAGCCTTGCTCACTTGGCTGTTATTAATTTTAGAGAAAAAAGAACAAGAAATATTATGTTTCATGAAATGTGTACTGTACTGTGATACTTGTTTAAAAAAATGTACTATGCTTTATAAAATTAAACATTAATTTTATTTACAATGCTTTTTTTAAGTATTATGTTTCATGAAATGCGTACTGTACTGTGATACTTGTTTAAAAAAATGTACTATGCTTTATAAAATGAAATATTAATTTTATTTACAATGCTTTTTTTAAGTATCTGTTTTAATTTAAAAAATGTACTGATTTGAGAAGCACTGCCATTTTATTTGGTCTAGTCCCAAATTGTGAATGTTATGTATTAATATATAAACTGCTTTTTTACATTTGTTTCAAATCATGCATTCAGAGCCATAACCAAGATGAAATGTTAAATAGGGCTTTGAATCTAGTTCAGAGAGCTAACTAAATATAAGATTTGTGGTGGGGGAGGGAGGAAGAAGAGTTTTTTTCCAATTTATAAATCTTTGCCTAGTACTAGCTTCCCAAAATAACGTGAAAATATTTACCATTCATTCCAGCAATAATTTTTTCATTGGGATTCACTGTGTAATTCAAGTGTAAGAAATAAAGGATAAGCGTGTTGGCAGTTTTAAGTTTTTATCCCCCCCCCTTCCCCCCTCTTTGGAACCCTTTGCTGCAGGTAGTCAATTGAACTGTAAGGAACTTGAATAAAGAGCGACAGTTTTTGCCCAACTTTGTTATTCCACTAAACTTTTGTATTTATCAGCAAATTTACAAAAATCTTTGAGAATCTTGGGGGGGGGGGGGCTGGGAGACTGCTAGGTAGGGCTCAGCTCCTGTAGCTCCCCCCTCTAGTTATGGACCTGCTTGCATTAAGTTTTACTCAATGCATGTATCTTAAAATTTTGTTTACTTAGAAAATGTTACATCTGCAATGGTTATTATTTCTGTTAGTGAAATTAAATAAATGTAATTACGTTTATAATTTATAAAATGTTTTATTTAAAATGACTGTTACTTCTGTAAATGTAAAACCATTTCTAAAATTGGAATAAAAATTTAATATTTTTGAACTAGCATTTTAGTGAGTTCATTTTTCATGAAACATTGTTTTTTCTTAAAGTTATACAGTAGAAGACCAAAATCCGCCAATCTGAAATCTGCAAGGCTCTCATATCCACACTGTCATTTCAATGTGAACAATGAAATCTGTCCTGACAGCTGCAATTTCAGAAAACTGCAGTATAAAAACAAAATAAAACTAACAAGCAATTTCAAACTTAAACTGAAATCATTTCTACAGTTTTTTGAGTTGGAAAATGAAACTACATAATTACAAA
>JAWZYV010000332.1:0-21510 GCA_038373885.1 Cheiracanthium punctorium
AATTTTAAAGAGCTCTTAAAATTATTGATATCTGAATTAAAACAACGCCTTTTTATGAGGACATCACTGACCGATTCGCAAGTTTAAAAGAAAGGAGGATTGATTTGACTTATAAAAAATAAGTAAGTTTTCTTTTTTTTTCTTTTCTTCTCAAGTTATCATTACAAAAGAAAATTCTAAGGAAACTTCGAATCAGACACGGATTAATGCAATTTTGAGGATACGAGCTGGTTGAAATTTATGTCCATTTTATGGAAGTAAAATAGGATCTCTTGCATTTTTTATGTAATTTCTTTTTTCTTTTTTTTTCTTCGGTGAGGGCTTAATCCGCCAGCTTTCGAATTCAATAACAAAGATTTTCCATTCCTGTCCGGAGGAAGGGGGGGGGGCTCATATGCTTCCGGCTGCACTAACACTTTTGACCACGGGCCGCCACTGAATTCTACACACGAACGGGGCTAAATAGAGAACAAATGAATCACACTAGCGCTTCATCGAAAAGAACGACAAAGCGGCGAAAGCAATTTCAATGGGCTAAGATTTTGAAGCCTGCTTAGAAAGGACTACAGTACTTCCAAGAAATTCTTCCACCATTCCTAAACATCCAAAACGGGTGTACTTTTGTATAAACAGTAAATGTCCGAAAACCAGGTAAGGAAAAATAGTTATAATAATAGTATTCTTTCAAAATACCCCTGAAAATCCAAATGACGGAACAAAAGAACCTTTCACAATGATACAGGAGATAGCCACTTGGGATTCCTAGTCACTTGATGTCTATGTTACACTCCCCCATCCCCTCACTATGTACATCCACAGACCTTAAAATACACATAGACCAGACCAGACAACCCTTATGCTTTCGCTGTGACTAAAATCATCGGGAACTGTAGGAGGAGCGGTCAGCTGCCAAGGGAGTCCCAAAGATGACGATTGTCGAATTCACCCCTCTTCCTTCGAGGGGTCGCTGCGCTTTCCCCTTTCTCGAAAAAGGGGCGAAACAGTACCGATCTTTTGTTCATGAACTTATAAACCATCTTCGAGACCACCTGGTCGCTCTCAGCCCCTCCCACTGCCTCCGATCATTTTATTCACAGAGAAATCATGGTGTCCGGTCTATGTGTATTTTGAGGTCTGTGTGTACATGTATCATACGGTATCCCACATCAGGTACATATCAGTACAGGATCTGAGACGCGCACCACACAAGGCGCGCGCAAAGACTGCTTATGTTTAACAGTGAATTATATGAAATTTTAGCTTCCCCCTTTTTATGACTTTGCAGGGGGTGAATGGACATCATCGCTCAAACACCGTTCTCTGCATTTGCCATAACCCGTTCAAACAATTAGCTGTTCTGCACTACTCACGTATGTATAATAAAACTAGGTTACTGATCATCCTTAAAAGAAACCGAAATGTTTCAAGGAGGAGGCGAAATTTCGGGCGAGTCCTTAGGACTCAAGTTTTGAAAATACCTGTAGCCTGGGGACGAAAGGGTTAAAAACCATTAGATTTAGGTCAAGTCTAAAAATCAAAGTAATAAATCAAAAAAGTAAATTAAAATTTCAAAATAACATTTTACACACACAGTTTTTAACTAAGCATCAAAGCTCTATCTAGTCAAAATTCAGTTTCAATGGGGGCTATAGCACCCCCCCCGTAGATCCGCCTCTGGTCACAAGAGAGGATGGGATTTCGAACAGTTTGCATTGAGTTCAATGGAAGAATTGGAATTAATAATGCCAATAAACACGAGTAACTTAATTTTTTATGATGCACTAAAATTGCATTTTCTTTTTAAAACACTTTGTTCTTTAATAAATAATGAATCAACAATACTTTTTGTTAGAAATTAATGAAATAAATTGGTAATGTATTTGAAGCAGTTTCAGCACTGGATGCAGTATGTTTTGCATTTCGGGCTAGCAAATACATTCTAAATAATATAATGGTTACTCACTGTTATCATTTATCTAAAATAATATGTATATGGATTAAATTTATACATTGTAGAAACATGAAGTCATATTTTTAAGTAAAAGTAATAATTTTTATTAATTTTACTTAAAAACTGAAATACATTATTTAGTTTTGCTTCGTTTTAATAAGCTTTTTGAAAGAATTGATGTTAAAAATATCCATATTCATAAATAGTCATCTTAAGCCATTTCGTGAGGTTACAAGAGAGGATGGGATTTCAAAGAGTTTGTATTGAGTTCTATGGAAGAAATCGGATCAATAATGTCAATAAACACTAGCAAGAGGAATATAATCAGAAATTTATATAATTAATATTTTAAAAACTTGTACAATACATACTATATATAATTATATTACACAGACTCCTAATGTCAAATTTTATTAGAAGCAATTAAAGCAAGAAAATAAAAAATAAAAGCTTTCATTACTCAAACTTTACAAATACTATGAAGATTTCATAAAAGCACTACTAGTGTTTGCTTTAGATTTTTCTGGGCAAGACTTTCAAACATCAAATTGAGACATTTGAAATATACAAAATTAAATATTTTAAAAAAATTTGTGAGTATAACTCTTGAATATGTAAAACTGCCTATATGTTCCCAGGGGTTTTCATGTAAAATATATTGCATTAATACATATTCTTTTTCGTTGTCGTTGTTGTTTTTAGCATTGCAGTAATACATTTTCTTTTTTGAGTTAATTTCCAAATCTGTGTTCATACTTATTCCAGAATTTTCAAAAAATTCCAATAAACTGTTTTGCTGCGAATATTTCTTTAATAAATACCTTCCATTTTATAGTTTTTCTAAGTATCCTGCAAAAGGATTTTTCTTTTCTTTTTTTTAATAAATAAATCAACCGCGAGATCCACGTTGAACTTTAAGCTACTTGATATGTGCAGTAGAAGGGGTTCTGCATTTAATTTATAATTAATGATGAAATTTTCTTAACATAGAATTGCCATGAAATTCTTGATACATTGCTTAATTTCAATCCGTCAAAAGAATTTATATTTTCCTTTGCATTATTTTTTTTTTCGGTTTCCTCAATATCTTTTTCCAAAACGTTTTCCCTTCTTTTAGTAGGATCTTTTCTTTCTTGCTTTTAGGTAATATCGGATATATAGGCTGGTAAGCTCGAAAAAATGCACGGGATAGCATTTCTAATATATAATGCTTTCTTTTTACAGTTAAAAGTTCCCCATCTGATTTTAAAATAGTATCGTCTTTTAAAAATCTTCATCTCGAAAATGCTCAATACAAACATACGTATTTTTTTTTCCTGGGGATCAATTTTTTCTTGGAATATTTTTAATCCATTCGGCCCGCTTTTATTCGTTTTTAGGAAAACTTTTACATTTTCTCCTCTTTTGTAATTAGCTTTACAGCCTGGGACGCAACAAACGGAGGCATAGTGATTGCGAGAACAAAAGAACAGAAATCAATAAAACTAACGCAAAATACGGCAGTTTTATATTTTTATATACACTATAGCTTAATAACTATTATCAAGTATGTTCTATTGAGAATAGAGATTGCTGATTTACCATTAAAATCCAAAAAATGTACAAAACGTCGTAGTTTCTTCTACTTTCCGGTATGATTCCAATGCTTTCATCGGAGAAAAGTCAATCTTCTCTTGTGACGTCACAACACTTCCACGCTTTCAGTACCCAGGCTCGCCTTGTAATGGACGATATCGATATGACGTCATTTTTCCACCAACACGTGACCTTTCGGCTGTGTTGATGAGTGGCCCTGTAATCTGATTGGCTGAAGTGTATATTTTCCATCCACACGTGGCTGAAATAGCCTCGTCTCAGTATAAGTTTTAATATGTTAGCACTTTTTAATGGGAATCTTTGGAGAGATATCTTTTTGCAGTCATGTACAGGTTCCAGAGAGTTATTGAAACATTCGTAGGCAGCACAATACAGAGGTATAATTATTATTTTTTTGATTTTGCGCTTATTACCAGGAGTCCAGCACATAAGCCTATGGAGAAATGGTTGTTTGTTTTCCACCGTCACGTGACTTTTATAGCCTCGAACCCAAGGAGGCGATATCCTCCATTGTCTACTCTCCCCCTCCCTTCCCGGGGGCTCCGGCGTAGGTCAGCTTGGCATATAGGAGTCTTATTCTTGACTGACCGCAAAGCCTGTGCATTCTCCCCGCGGAAAGCGCTTAGCTTGCTGAGTGACGTCATTGCGACGTCTTAGAGGCACGAAACGGCCAGTATGAATACAGTTTAAGATTTATTTTTCAATTACAACTCTTTATATGCATTAGAATATCCAGACAAAGCGGGGCCATCGCTAAGCAACGGGCCTGCTTATGAGTTGCCATCGCTAAAAATGAGTATATCATTGAGGCCTGTTTTCCCCAGTTACAGTATTCTATTTTATTATTCTAAGTATTATAAATGTTATATTATTTTATTATTTTAAAACAATTTTTTTTATACTTTTGTCGTACTAAAGAACTTTAGACGTAGGTAATCGTTTTGTGAACCTTGCGCCATTTTCTTTCATGAAAATTTATCCTAAAATTCGAACGTTTTGCTCTGAATGTAAAGGTAAGTGAACGCTTATAATGTATTTAGAAATTCTAAAAATATGTATGTAAATCATGTTTAGTGAATAATTACTCATGTGTTATTTATAAATAAATTATTTTAATCAGAAATCGTATTACTTGAGTAGTTTTTATTCTTGTAAATAAGCATGACGTTGTGATACTATTTAGACAATTTAATTTTGCCAGTTGAAAATGCTAATTATCAGTTATATATGCCTTGATTATGTGATTAAGACTTACATCTGGTACAGTGCAGAAATACAGTAAATTATAAATTATTGATTTTTGCCCGTTTATACAGAAACTTCAAATGTAGTTAATGTTTTGTACAAGCGTTCATTATTCTTGCTTAATTCCTAAGTTCGATTGAGAAAGCGACAAAAGAATAATATATACTATGAAATGTCTTTATTAAAGAATAATTAATTCAGGGATCGCGCTATAGAGCGTATTTTATCAATTTTCTCCAATATATAGGATATCCGGAAAACACTGAAATGCGCTTTAATACATCATTTGTTAAAGATTAATCTTGAATTGTTTAAAAAACGTAGGAAATACGACTACGTTCATGAAATATTCATTATAAAAATGTCTTTCTCATTTGTGTATTTAGTTATTTTAAAGTATATTAAATATCCACTTGTGAAACTAAAATAAGCAATCGTGAATCATGAGAGTAAGCGCTACTTTGTTTTTCCTTCAAATTATATGCATCTATTTTCTTTATGTAATTATGTATCATAGCAAACAAATAAATCATGAGTTCGTACTTGAATTAGTAACACAATTACTACTTAAAACTACATTAAATAACGTTTGAAAGCACTGGGAAGCTTAAGAAATGCCTGATGTATACGTGAAGACTCGAGCATCCGTAGACCTCTTTGCGCTCATCTGCGCTCATCTCCTCTCTGCGCTCATCAAAATACACGCGCAGGCCTGTTACTAATTGCGAAGGCCCCGCGTGCGCTCGACAAACAAATATTACGTATAAAAAATTCAGCTTTCCAAAAAAAAAAACAAATAGATAATTAAATAAAATTAAAAATAAAAATCGCATTTAAATATATGTAAAATTTTGTCGCATACTTTTATATCGCATTTTTGGGACAATTTTCAGTAAAGGGGTGTGAGAGATAAAATGACATAGTCATTAAAAGTAAGAAAATCGGATACACTTTCAGATTTTAAATACGCATTAAAGTGCTATATATTAAAAGCGTATCACAATCCATGCGTCTTCCTTATTTTCTTCTTTTATTCCATATGAAGTTCGAAAGTGTATCGTGATTCACGAGCGTGTCGTATTTTTCTCCCTTGTTCCATAAAACACATCTTTGGAATCGAAATCTATCTTAAAATCGCCCACTAAAACTATTCTACAATTTCCGCCAAGCTTATTCCAACTGCACTTAACCGTTTTAAATACTATTTGGAATGTGAATTGTAATACATGAATGTGTTTGACTTTCTCGGGTCGATTTCTACTTTTAACGCCCCAATTCCCGCCAAGGTAGCGATAATTGAGCATATGCAGTTACCACGACGATTTTTTGTATTTTTGTGGCAACCTTAATTTAGAATTAAAATGACGATTTGGAACAACATGTAAGTACAGCATTCCATTACTTATATATTTATTTTGGGTTACCAATTAACAGGGAAGGATCCAGAAATTACTCAAGGATTTTGTACCTGAAACAGGGGGGTAGAATGCGCAAAATCATTTTATAATTAATTAATATAATCAATTATACCAATTAATGTATTTAATTATTTTATTGATAAAATCTGTATATGAGCGATGATTAAAAGGGACAGGAAGTAGTACCCAAGTTTTCAATTTATTTGATCACTAGACCAGTTTCTGACGTTTCGCTAACAGATTTCCAAGGCCAAACGACAGAAGGCACGGATACAAACGCAATGCTGTGAAAATGGGCCAAGCTGAATTCACCAATATGTAATACATAAATCTTATGCTGCCATTTTTCGGTAATAAGTGCAACTAATTCCACTGAAAGCTCGTGATCTGTGGAGCTCTGTTATGTTATGACTGTTATCGAAAATATGTAATTGCTGGCCCTTTGCGAGACCGCAGGGCTCCCCTGTGATTCCCCCCTCCCCCCCATTTCACGGGTGCAACTAGCTCGTGGATTAAATCGGGGCCATCGTGACTCTACCGGGCCTGCTTGTGCACTCTGATGAGTCATCCAAAGAGGCCTACGGATGCTCACTTATTGGTTCCAGCACTTAGATACGTCATATAACGGCAGAATCTAACCAATGAGGAAACGTCAGTAGGCCTCTTTCGGAGTGCACAAGCAGGCCCGCTAGAATCACGATGGCCCCGATTAAATTCATCCGCGGTGCAATTCGCCCTTTATTCCCTTCGCCCCGTGCAACTAACACATTCCCATATAAAATATGTACAGCTGCGGAAAAAAAAAGTCCCACTTGCTCTTTATTTTGCCATCGTTCGTCGCATAGCAAAGTTATATATTAGTTAGTTTGCAAATAACGCGTACTTTAATTTACTATTAATTTAATTTGCATAAGGGGCCGTCTTCATATTTAATTCTGCATCAACTTCGTTTTTCTCGATGGCAACCCCATATTTTGATTTTATTAAACGAAAGAAAAACCTTCAAATTACCCTAAATATTAAATTTCACCAATTTTTTACGATAATTTCCGGAGATATTGCGAATTCATTTTTGCGCGTTTTTAAGGGACTTTCTGCAAATTGAAAAACGCTATTTGTAGGTTCCGAACTTTTCGCCTTTCATTTATTTCGCTCGCGAGAATTAAAAGAAATTAATATTATTTTCAAGGAAAATATTGTTCCCATCTCTCTTAAAGTTTTCTGTACTGAGAATATCAAGGGTAGACTAGAATATTTAGTCTGTGGTCCAAATGACCCGTGAGTTCATAACTTTCTTGGTTCGTACACATGATTTAAGGGAAAAATGCAAAATGACTGCTAAGGATTTTGAAAATCTTTGTAATTTTGAAATTGTTATTCAGTGTTTCCCTTGATGTTTCTGTTAGACAGCTGAAATGTTGGCAGGAGTTAGAGGCTGCTCCGTGTTCTTCTGACTACAAGCATGAATATTACTCGACTCAGCTATGGTCGAACTTAAAGAATGGTTTCATGATTGAAAATTTATTTGTTTGAATTTCATGTAAAAAACGCAATTACTTTTTTGCCGACCCAATATTATCACTGTGTTTGTTATTTCACTTTCTTCATTTAATACTATTGCCTGCAATGTGCAATATTCTTAAGACTTTTGGCGGTATTTTAATTTATAGTTAGATGAATTTTTTTTTTTACAGAAAAACGTGATTTTGAATGTTTGATAAAGTATGGGGAATTCCAAAGACCTAATGTTTCCGATATTAAAAAAGGCCACATTCATGCCTGGAAAGTTGAGGATGTTAGTTTTTCAAAAATAGGACGTTGTATTAGAAGACATACATCTACTGCATCTAATTCTATAGCTGGAAAATATTTTATTTGGGGGAATATGGTAGCGGACGCAACAATACACGCTTTAAAGAATCCATCCCCAACAAACTGTAAAAACCTCTAATTTATTGGCTTCAAAATTTGAAATTTTTAATACTGGTATCTTTTACTGTGTTTTTGCAGAAAATAAATCTAATTTACATTTATTTTATGCAATTTTCAAAAAATTTTCACTTAATAAATTTATATATGGTCCCTTAACTCATGAAAATAACACATTTTATTTAATATAAATTAAACTACTGAACGTAAAAATTTGAAATTTTGCACAGCCATGTAATATTAATTTCTGCATCTATTTCCATCGAAATTTGGGTAGGTCGCTATTCATAATTTTTTTGAATATTAATTTAATAATTCATAATTCATATTAATGATTTATTAAAAATCATAATAACATTAAATTATGTTTGGGTCGTTTAGTTCTAATAGTACGAATAAAAATCAGCTTCTTACTACCAATATTATATGAGATATGAATTGAAGTATGAAAAAATATTTTAACATAGGGGGAGGGGGATTTTGGGTGCTCATAACTCACTCATTTTCTGTCCAAATTTATCGTAAATTCGTGTCAGGGGTTAAAATGAGCTAAATTTTTGAAATATGAAGTGAAATCTAGGGGTTACTATTCAAAAAAAAAGTTGGTGCGAATTTTAATATGTAGATGTCCCCTTATGCAATTTTTATGCATAGCAAATTAAAGTGTGCTTCAATCGTAAACGATTGGTATCTGTAACTTTGCTGTGCGACGAACGACGGCCGAAAAATGTACAAGTGGGACTTTTTTTTCCCGCAGCTGTACATTCCTCAAAAATGCAAATGTTATTCTGAAAAAAATTACGAGAGTGTCATGAAATATTATTCATAACACGTAAAGAAAAATTAAAGTTGAAGAAAACAATACTTACGCCTTTCTCCTTAAAGAACACAAATTTTCATATAAAAAATAAGAAATTATGATTAACCTACACCCTCCAAAAAAAGTTTTCGAGTAAGAGAGAAATTTCCTATTTTAGATTTGCAAATAATAATTGAGTTTTTGAAAAACGCACAACCTGACAGAAATATGGAAATTCATATTTATACATAGCCTAATTCATATTATATGATAAATGATATTTAATATGCGAAACGAATGTAGGAAATTTATCTCTTGCTCGATTACTTTTTTTGTAGGGTGTACATATGCAACGTGGAAGGCTTGAATGGACATTTTAAATTACATTTTATTACATTTTACATACAGTCGAATATGTATTTCATATTTTTCCAGTATCTCCTTTGGCATTATAAAGAATTCCTAGGAAATGTGCAAAATACAATTCATTTCATACATTGCAAGCTAGTTTTAGGCATTCTATAGAGTGCCGGATTTCATACTTGCAGGTAACATCCCAGCAAACACACACAGGTTCTCTGAATGTCTATTAACGTTCAGAAAACGTCTTCTGAACGTTAATAGACGTCCAGAGAACCTGTGTGTATTTGATGGGATATATATCTCGATAATCTCAAAAATTGTCGACGACATTCGAAGTAATCTTAATTAGTGATGCCGGCGCCAAGCGAAGAAACTTTTACGAGACCTGCGGACGGCAAAGTGTTAACAAGTCATTTGTAACTAAGAATTTTTGAGAATACATAAATTTTTAAATTTCATTGTTGCTATCAAAAAGAGGTACATTTTATATTCTATTTCCCTACATTATTTTTTTTAAATAATAACCTTTATTTTTACAAAATACTTAAATCATGCATTTTATTTTTCCATTAATTATTATCATTGTCTTTGTACATATTTTCCAGAAAAAATAATTATTATTACTACTGATGTGGAAAATTTATTCATCATCAGAGGTATTAGCATAAATTACTAAACATATTAATGATAGCTTGACACTAACTAGCTGGCTTAGTGAATATAAATTTTCACACTGTCTAAATACTCACAACATGCTCAATACGAAAGAAAAAGGACATTTCAAATTGAAAAATAAATTAAACTGCCAATTTAAAAATAAATTAATTTGAAAATAAAAACGCAAATTTTTTCATAGAAATACTATGCTAAAGGACTGCGAAATGGTGCAACAGTGCCATCTATCGACGGAATCGGCGTTAGGTCCGTTTTCGAGGAAGGAACAGCATTGCCGATGGAACTCCTTCTGAATGACAGTAGGTCAGAAACTAGTCTATAGTACAAAAACCTTTGCGGCCACCCAAACCCGACGCCAAGCGAAGAAATTTTTACTAGACATGCAGACGGCAAAGTGTTAAAATTCCTTAACTGGTGCGTTTAGCGCTAATATGTTCACTTTCGTTTTCACCTTATTCCTTTGGGAGCGTTCAAATATGAGCATAACACCTAGAGACCCATGACTGCAAAGCTCGCCAAAGTACGGCGATTTTTTTGGTTGGCGAGAGTGGGGGGAGTGGGGCGTTAAAGTAGAAATCAACTCTTTCTTGTACCATAAAACACATCTTTGAAATTGAAATCTATCTTAAAATCGCCAACTGAAACTGTTTTACAATCTTCGCCAAGAACATTCCAATTATACTTCACCATTTTAAATACTGTTTGGAATGGTCACCATCCATGAGTGTGCCGTGTTTGTCGTTCTTGTAACATAAAACACATTTTTGGAATCGAAATCTATATAAAATCGGCTGTGCGCACAGCCAGCTGCGTAAAAAAAAGGAGTCTGTGGATCTGTGGCACGCGATGAACGTTTCGATCGTCCGCCATCTTGCTGGTAGTTAAGTCGAGCGATGGCAACGGCTGCCCTTTTTTCAGCATTGGGAAAGGGTTGCGCCTCAAAGGGTTAACTTCGTGGCTTAAGTTTCATCATAAGCACAAAGTTTGAAGCTTGTAACTTAAATTATTAAAAGGAAAGAAGTTAGTTTCACTTTCTTCCCAGATCTACTTTTATCGGATAAAAACAATTTCATATTTAGTTAGTGAGTCACGTGACTCTTTAATTACAAACATTTGACAATCTTATCACGTAAAACGAAATCGCTTATTACAATTATGCAAATTCATAAAGTTTAAGCTGAAAACAGAAGAATTGCCTTATTCTTCAATACTCGTGCATATTCTTGTCGTACTGTGCCGAATATAGCCTAAAGCCTTCTTCATGAAACGGCCTATTTAAAGGAAAGAGATTTTTTCAAATTAAGCTGGTAGTTCCACAGACAGACAGACCGGCAAGGGGAGTTTGTTTTCTCCTTATGTATATGTCCTTCAATCATTTTCTTGCACTCATTAAGCCTGCCTGTACGTCAAGCCTGAAAAATGTAATTTTTACCTACCTCTCCCATACAGATAATTCATGTGTATAAGCTCACTGTGTTACAGACCTAATTTTTCAGTAAATCACCTTCTATACATAATATATAGCATTATACTTAAGATTAACATGTTTTTAATAAAAATAATAACTATGATTTTATTCATGTAAATTCAGAATTATACTTCTACTAGAATTCAAAGTCCGTTGTGGAGGCAATTACAACGGGCGCTAGAAAAAACATTCGACAAAAATATATCGACACTCAATATATTTAATCTTCGTCCACCTAAAATAAATAATTTCATATTCAATTTTTATTGAATATGAAATACTAAAATCGAATACTAAAATCGGTATATACTAAATTAGATACTAAAATCGATTTTATTTTTAGATGCTAATCGATACTAAAATCGAAATATATATACTAAAATCGAATTTCATGCTCTTCTGGGAACGCGCGGAAACTTTTGGCATTCGATTTCGTTTTGCGTGCACAGCCATTCTTGTATCCGTGCAGACGATTTGTTTGTGAAAAAAAATTAAACTCTGTAATCTGGAAAAACTATTTTAAACGAATTGGAATCAAATTTTCCTTTCAAAGCTGGTGATGACCGTGATGAGTAGGACGTCATATCGATTGCAACAGCTCATTTTGTCACGAAAATGATTCACTTTTTTTACTGTCGGAAATAAAATGGAGCTGAAACTAGCAAAAAAATGCTTAAAAACTAGGGAACCCGTAGATTTTCAGATTTTTGAAGTAGCGCAAACTGTTTTTTACATTTTTACACATAATTGAAATCGTATAAACGATGTAGATGTTATTACTCTTCCCAGACAGCACATAAGCTTAAATCAAGCTTGACATTTCTTTGAATTTGACGTATTAATACAAGCTTGACAGTTCAACTCATTTTAAGCTGGCAGCAAGCTTGCAGAAGTCAAGTTGAATTGTCAAGCTTAAATATAGCTTGATTTAAGCTTGACAATTGATGCTCACTTGATTTTTCCTTTTTAAAGCGAGCGTTGATGGCGCCATCTGTGAAAGAGAATGGACATTAATTGTCTTAGCGTTTCTCAAATTTGCTCAAGAAGAAAAGTTTCAAAGTTGTGTTTTATTTCATTATAACACGAGGGGAGTTTTAGTTTTATTTACATCTAATTAACATTAGTAATTCCATTAACTAATTAATTAGCCCTAAAAATAAATTTTAATATAATTAACCCAGACAGCACAGCAATCTTGCATCAAACTTGCAGCAAGCTTGATTTATCAAGTCAATAAACTTGAATTAAGCTTGAAAATTTCAAGCGTGTAAGCTTAATGCAAGCTTGAATCAAGTGTTAAAGTTTACACTTGCCCAGCTTGCATTAAGCTTGACAAAGCAAGCTTGAATCAAGCTTGACATTTTTAAGCTTGAAATTAAGCTTTCTATGTCAAGCTTGACATAGCAAGCTTAATTTCAAGCTTAAAAAGTTTTCCTAAAAAAAAAGTTTCTAAATACACGGGGCGCCTGCTGGCGAACGCACCCCACATACTTTATTTTTCCGCGCATTTCCCCCCTCTATGCTGAAATTTTAAGTTATTTTAATCTGTTCCATCAAACGTCGGCGGCTGTGTTCGATCCCGGGAACATCAGGCTGGAAGGCCCGCGTGCTAACCGTTCGGCTATTATGCCTCGGGCAGCTGTGACTAAAGTTTGAAGTGACTCTTGTCACGCCAGATCGATAAGTATGGGCGATGCTGATAAGTTTCTTTTATTTATCCATGGGATGAATCAAAATTTAAATAATTTTATGTGTGATTTATAGACTCTACTAATAGGGAAATAAGCATAATATAAACTTAAAAGCAGGACACGTTTTAAAACTTTCAATATCGCAACACTCATCGTTGAGCAATACTGCTGGCCGAAATCGAGACAAACGACTGATTTTGAAATCAATTTCTTAGTATAATTGTATTTTATTTTGAAGAACTTCCATATTTGGAAATATAGAATCTTTTTTTTTTTTTAAATTCTATGGTCAAGTACATTTATGACTGATTAATTATTTTGCGGAGGCCGGATTACGCCTCATTCTACCACCCATAAAGTGAAGTATATTAAATAACTAAATTGTATTAGCTTTTTAATCTTTCTGAACTTTTTAATCTTCTTTGAGTAATGGCGGTAAAATATTTATACTGAAGTGGTTGCCAGGAATCAGGCGCGTAGCCAGGAAATTTTTTTTTTTTGGGGGGGGGATATGAACTTATATGTGTATAAATAGACGGAATTTCTGCACGGCATTAATCTTGTGACCCCTAATCAAAAAATTTCGGGGGGGAGGGATATAGCCCGATATCCCTCCCCCTGGCTACGCCCCTGCCAGGAATGGTTACAGAGTGAGTCAGGGATCAGAGCAACTATATAGCAGGATAATCTAATTTCTTATTTAAATCACCTAAGATATAAAACAAATTCTGAAATTATCTGACTCTTGTATTACCGTATAGTATACAGTCATTGACTGGACTTCATTTTTAAGTCATGAAGTCAAACTACAGTCAAATGTGTTCAAATGATCAGTCAGTTTGTGTAAATATTAAACGTTAATGATGAACAGTAAGAAAACAGCAGCAGTATTTTAGTCAAGAAAACCATGATTTCTACATTTAAAATTCAACCTAATACTCTATGAATAATTTTTTTTTTTTACTGAGAATTTAAAACTATTGGTAGAGAATCCGGGGCCACAGGCAAATGCCCGATTTGCTCATGCGGTAATAAGGCCATGTCTAAAGTTATTTTAAAAATTTCATTTTGTACGTGATGAATGTAGAAATACAAATGTGGCAAACATTTTTACTTGCATCTTCTCCACTTTTATCTGCAGTTATAATTAGATTTTATCCGCGAAGGCGTTAGCTGTAAATCGCCTATTCAAATGTTCGCAATCTGTCACGGCGTTAAATAGAACAAGCTGTTAGCATCCCAGCTGTTGAATGACATCAGACTTCCTGATTCTTTGTTACCTTGAGAAGCTTTACGGAAATAAATACTATAAAAAAATTGTTTTCTTTTAAATAGTAGGCTTAAGGTTACACATCTCTGTCTCAAGATGAGTACTATTTTTGAAATTTAGCATTGTTCGAAATCGGAAGTACGCATGTGATTTGAAATAATATAAAATTTTATGTAAACGCTAAGATAAAAGCACTAGTGACCATGATCCGGTAATAGATGACTTACTTTTAACAATTAAAAAAATCTGGAGTGACTCCACTCGACTTTCCGAACACTTACGATTAAGATCATTACCAAGCACTTAAATAAATTTTAATCGATGAATCATTCAAACATATATACCAAATTGAAACTCAATCGAATGCACCGTTTAAACGCTTGCGCACTTTCAAGAATTTCTCCCCATATGCCATTATGCCATAACATAAAAGAAAGATTTGTCGTAGCCCTTTAGGAGAACTATAAGTCCTATACACACCAAAATCAATACCGGTCTTAGGATGGTGGTTTATAACATGTATACCGAATTTGAGCTCAATCGAATGTATCGTTTAAATGCTAGCGCACTTTCAAGAAATTCCCCCCATAGGCCATAATGTAAAAGAAATCTTTGTCGTAGCCCTGTAGAAAAACTATAAGTCCTATACACACCAAAATCAATACCGGTCTTGCAACGGTGGTTTATAACATGTATACCCAATTTGAGCTCAATCGAATCTACCGTTTAAACGCTAGCGCACTTTCAAGAAATTCCCCCCATAGGCCATAATGTAAAAGAAATCTTTGTCGTAGCCCTGTAGAAAAACTATAAGTCCTATACACACCAAAATCAATACCGGTCTTGCAACGGTGGTTTACAACATATATACCCAATTTGAGCTCAATCGAATGCTCCGTTCAGGAGCTATCGTGTTCACTCACATACACACAAACACACATACACACACACACACATACACCCATACATACATACATCTCGTAAAAATAGCATAAATGGATTCAGAAGCCCTCAAAACGTGTAAAAACACCAAAATCTCGAAGTCGAATTTTTTCATGATTACAATACTTTCCTTACATGGTACATGTTCGGAAAGTAAAGATGTTCGTTATTGTAGTTCACATCTGGAGTCAGCTAAAGTAAAAGATGTCAAGTAAAGATAAAAAAGAAAATTCCAGCTTAAAAGATTGACCACAACTTATGTTTGTATAGTAGAAACTTCTGAGCAAAAATTATCATTTTTGTACAATTCATAATTGTTTACTGTACTCATTTTTTTTTTTTCAACGAGTATAGTAAACAGTGCTGAGACTCAGCAACGTTGGGCACAAAAAAGCATCTTGATTTTGTCATCTTGTCTTTGTAAAGCCTAGAGGAAATAGAATGTTAAACCCAAGTTTAATGAGAAGTTAAATTGAATAAACATTGGCTGAATGGGAGGATTAAATTCAATAAACTTTGATTTAATGAGGTGAAAGTAAATTCAAAAACCATGATTTAACGCGGAGGAAGTAAATTCAATAAACTTTTCCCACTTCTTACACGTGGAACACCTTGAACTAGTTGCGTAATGAAAATAATTTTATATTTTTGGTTTTTACTAAGACTTTCAGAGGCTTAAACAATTCTTGAAATTACTGATTTATTGGAACAAATATTAGATTAAGCGAAACATTTGTTAGAGTTTTCCTTAAACAAATATTTTATTTAGAATAAAGGAAGCGTTTAATTTACATCATAAATTAAGTGTTAATTTTGAGCTGGATGAGCTTAAAATTTACCAAGGAATGAAAATTTAATACCGGTTTATTGAATATGGGAAAACATAATAAAAGTGTAAATCTATTCTTCTCTAATAACCAAGATTTCACTATGAAGCTTCTGTAAATATTTTAACCCTTTAACACGCAGTGTTCCCGCTCTGGGAACACCAAACTCTGACCTTTTGACTGTTTCCAGTCACGAAGAATAGATTTGATTTCTATAAAAATAGTTGCGGGTGACATAGCTACACGAGAATCCTTTACTTTTTAGCACGTCATTTCCCGTCAAAAATTGTCAGGATTATTTTTAACAGCACTGACATCTTCTGAAAAATGGAAGAATGCGAGAACAGCTGGATAGATTGCCCAATGCTGGAAACCCTTTCTTGACGCGGCTGGCTGTCGTCAAAAAAGGGTCTCTAGATCTGTGGCACGCGATGAACTTTTCGATCGTCCGCCCTCTTGCTGGTAGTTAGTCGATGGCAACGGCTGCCCTTTTTTCAGCATTGGGAAAGGGTTGCGCCTCAAAGGGTTAAACGGAATAACATTTTCTTTAAGGAGATTCAACTTTACAAGATAAATAAATAAATAAATAAATAAAAATAAAAATAAATAAATCTAATCTATACCTTCTGTAAAATATAATTTTAATGTAGTTTAAGGAATAAATTAGTTGAACAAACTATCTAGGTTTATAGAATGACATTTGACAAAGGATTTTCATAACCTGATGTAATATTGTTATTTCATAGCCTATAATATTGAAAATTTATGATACTAGTTGCCAAGACGGCCAGCTTCGCAGGCCCATACCTAGACTCGTTTCAATGAAAATCATGTTTTTTTTTTTTTTAACAGTACTTGTCATTATATTTATTTAGGTTAGGGTTGCTACACATTTTGTGTGTCCTCAAACAAGCCAATGATGAACCAGCGAATGGCTGAAATGTGCTTCAGCTCAATGCATGGCGACATTCTTTAGATGGGCGATTCATGCGCCAAGTATTGTAAATTCTCTATTTTAAAGCTGTGAAAAAGTCCGGAAGCTCTTGCATTTTTGTGTATCCATTATTGTTATTTTGTAATCTAGCTACTGCGTGACATGCGCTTGCTCCATTTGACGTCATTGAACTGTTGATTTGGATTTTTGCACATGCGTTATTGTTACTGCACTAATGTTTACATCTAGCTGTTGCCGTTCGCAGCTCGGAAATATCGTAGATATTGGTACCGCAGACGTTAGCGTATTATATAAGTAGATAAAAATGGGTAAAATGAATAAATGAATGTATTTCAGAACTATTTAAAAAAAATACTGAACAAAAGTATTGAAAAAAAAGAAAACGAAGACAGCTTTTGAATTTATATTTAGAATTTTTTTTCTAGTGCTTGTTATTTAATAATATTGATTTTTATATTTAAACGGTACTTTACTGTATACCAATCGCGATAGACTCTGAACCGCACTGCTAAATTACAAATTTTTGTCGGCATCACCATGGCTGAGTGGATAAGACACTGAACATGGTAGACGGCTTAAGTGTAAAGGGCCGGGCATAGGTTCGGGCCCATGGCGCGGCTGTGGATCTAACCGCTTGGAGTGTCGGTCGGTTTTCTCAAGATGTAACGCACATACGCGTTATAACCTCTTTGACAGTCCATTGAACAAAGTACACCCCCCCCCCCCCCCCACTCTAGTCAGATAGCCCATGCGTAGCTTTGCCACAGCAACACAAACAAACATTTTCCGATGGGCCCCAAAAGCCACCCTTTGTTGGCTGGTGCAGGAGGGAAGGGGGTGAGGGTCAGTTACCCGCTTTTCGCTGGTAATCCTGCTTTGACTTACAGAACGGGAAAAATCAACGGATGTATTGGGTTGGTGAATCAGGCGTTTGTAAATTTTATTTATTTTATTAATTAATTAAATTATTAAATTAAATTAAATTAAATAAATAATGAAAATAAAATATAAATAATAAATTTTTAATTAGTTATTTTTAAATTAACCCTCTCGTCACCCTGAACCTCATATGAGACTCCTATTTCAAATAGCAATATTTAGAGAGAAAACAATTGAATTTAGTATTTTTTTCTTTCAGTGATATCAATATCATTCATTCATGTAGAAAGTATATGAGGCTCTTAACTAGATGCATAAATCGTGCCTAGATTGCAGTATTAGTCCATTTAGATCATTTTTTACAATTTTCGCTTCATTGTTTCAGGAGAAAAATTAAGAAATATTTACGCTGCTTTTTTATCATTTTTTTTTCTTTTTAAGGTAAGTATAGTTTTTTTTCTTATTCCTCAACCTTTACCTAATATGTGCATCCTTTAAATTTAATTTTAGCATAACAAAATGCTTCGAAAAGTCAGAAATTTATATTACAAAAATGTAATATTAATCGACATTAGAAAAAAATATTTTTACATGATTTATAATAGTATTGCAGATGCATTAAATGCTAGACAGATTATTTTCCTCTGATTTTTCATAATTCGGTGACGAGAGGGTTAAGAGTATAAATTAAAACTTTTTTAAACAAACAAATTTTTTAATTAAAAGTATTAATTAAGAACATATCTAATTTAAAATATCGTACATTAAGAATTTATTTAATATTATTTAAGAATATTGTACATTTTTATTTTCAAAGAAACGCCTGATAATTATGCACAAACCCACTATGAAGTCGCTTATACTTGGAAATCTGGCGTTAAGTTTCGAACCAAAATGGAGACTAACAAAAATAAGCTTCAACAACATCCAGATTAGTTTACGCTAATTTATTTTCGGTCAGAGCAGGGGAAAAAGGAGTTAAAGTGGAAGTGCAGATTGCGAGGATTTCGTAGAAGAGAGTGAAAGGGGGTTCATCTGCTATGAGTCGGGCTCGCCCCGAGGATTTGGGTATCGTCCCAAACACGTAAAAGAACACGGAGACGAAAATAAAAGAAAGGGTTACCATCTGTACAAACACATCTTTCTTGGCGTCAGTGCGATGTAACATATTTTGAAGCTGATTTAAGTTGATGGGACAGTAAGGACTGTCCATTTATCCTTAAATGTGCGTCATAAAAATTTAAAAAAATTTCTGAAATTTGACATTATATGTCCGAGAACTCGTGGCATATCAAGGGATCTAGACGCTTCCCACGAGTGTTTTATATTCAGATCAGATCACCAGATGTCAAATGTTTCAAGACCCTCCCAAAAAGTTTGCTAAACAGCTTATTTATTACTTTCCGAACATGTACCATGTAAGGAAAGTATTGTAATCATAAAAAAATTCGACTTCGAGATTTTGGTGTTTTTACACGTTTTGAGGGCTTCTGAATCCATTGATTCTATTTTTACGAGATGTATGTATGTATGTGTGTGTGTGTGTATGTGTGTTTGTGTGTATGTGAGTGAACACGATAGCTCCTGAACGGAGCATTCGATTGAGCTCAAATTGGATATATATGTCATAAATCACTGTCACAAGACCGGTATTGATTTGGGTGTGTATAGGACTTATAGTTTTTCTACAGGGCTACGACAAAGATTTCTTTTACATTATGGCCTATGGGGGGAATTTCTTGAAAGTGCGCTAGCGTTTAAACGGTAGATTCGATTGAGTTCAAATTGGGTATACATGTTATAAACCACCGTTGCAAGACCGGTATTGATTTTGGTGTGTATAGGACTTATAGTTTTTCTACAGGGCTACGACAAAGATTTCTTTTACATTATGGCCTATGGGGGGAATTTCTTGAAAGTGCGCTAGCGTTTAAACGATACATTCGATTGAGCTGAAATTCGGTATACATGTTATAAACCACCATCCTAAGACCGGTATTGATTTTGGTGTGTATAGGACTTATAGTTCTCCTAAAGGGCTACGACAAAACTTTCTTTTATGTTATGGCATAATGGCATATGGGGAGAAATTCTTGAAAGTGCGGAAGCGTTTAAACGGTGCATTCGATTGAGTTTCAATTTGGTATATATGTTTGAATGATTCATCGATTAAAATTTATTTAAGTGCTTGGTAATGATCTTAATCGTAAGTGTTCGGAAAGTCGAGTGGAGTCACTCCAGATTTTTTTTCTATTATTAAGTAGTAGATGTATAACAAATATGTCTTAACAAAATTTACAAAATTTGAAACTCTAGTCTAGGATAAGCATATTTTAAAATTAAAATTGATATTTTACTAGCTCTTAAAAAAATAAAATTATTTTTTTTAAGTGCTTGCACCCCCCCTTTTTTTTTGCATGTGCCACAGGTACAGCTGGTAGGTTGTCAAAATTCAGTGGAAAACCGATACCGCGTTAAGGTAGAAATAATTGTCTCTTATAGTTCTGAGTTTAATACTAGATTTAATTTAATTTTAAAAGAAAACACTATCCCTTACTTTTTTAATTACTCTACTACTTCCCCTCTTTTACTTAACCTACTTTTGTGAGAATTGTCCAAAACTTATATTTGAAGAGAAAACTTTTAAGTTTTATAAAATGTACTCTAGTTTTGGTTTAATCTTATTGATTTTAATTAAATAATTAATTTATTTTTGTATCAAACGAAGGACAGAATCAATTATTTGGAACTCGTTTTTGCACTGCTCAAGTCGTATGAGGATAACTGACTTTCGAGACGTATTCTCATAAGGAATTGTCCTGAAAATATTTATCGTATCGAAGTAAACCCGGAAAATTCCCGTTTGGCAGTCAGGCAATTGATACTTGACGTCTTGTCACTATCGTCTTCACATCTACTTCTTTCTCAAAGACAATACCTAAAACATTTACCCACATCTTATGTGAATTTAGTAAGTATGTACAAATAATAAAAAGTTATTTGATTTAAATTGCATAACATCTATATACTTTGTTTATAACATTTAAAAAAATGAGCTAAAACATAAATGACACTATTTGTTACAAATGTTAATGGTTAAGATTAAAGAAAAATTAGTCCTTCCTTTTGAATGATTTTTATCTGCACTCACCTTTTAAAAAAACTGATTCTACTTTTATAATTGCTTAATAGTGCGACAAAAAAAATTAAAATAGTGCCTGAATAGAACAGAATTTTAAAAACTCTAAGCGTAATATTTTCGTCATTGGTTGATAAATTAGGATGCCATCCAGTGCAGTTATAAAACCATGAAATAAAGATTACGTCACTATTACTTAGGACATAAAAATAATGAAGTGATAAAGGAATTCTTCTGGTCCGGTTTCTTAAAAAACGTCTGTCGCATAAATTCAAAATTGTAATTTTTGAAGTGAAAACTTCTGTAGGCACGTTGGGCACTTTTAGGATGGGGAAAAAGCGCTGAATTCGTTTGACCATCACG
>JAWZYV010000333.1:0-20846 GCA_038373885.1 Cheiracanthium punctorium
CCAGGTCCCCCAGTACCAAGGACGTACCCAGGGGGTGGTAAAGGGGGTCCGGACCCCCTCCGAAATTTCAGTTTTTGCTAACAAAATAATAATGATGAAGTCTTTTTGTGAAAAATTCTACCTTTTTCATCGTTCGGATCAATTCCGAAATTCTTGGACACTCCCCGAAATTTTTGTCTCTGTACGTCCCTGCGCCAGTACGTCTATGCATTCTAAATCCCCCCCCCCCTTTTTTTTTCTGTATAAAAGCATCACTTCTGAGTCTGGGCCTAAAACCCCGTTTGTTCTTTCCCGTTCTCTTTCCTTGTAAATGATGATTAGTTTATGCTGAGACAACGATAACGGTACTTGTCCAAAACGCAGTTGTATATTTTAGTAATGGCAAAACAGAATTTGAAACGTTTTTTATTTTTTAATTCAACTCTTTTATATCTCTGGGGCACAGGTAATTTTTTCAGGGGGAGGGGGAACTGTCCCCAAATGCAACCCCCTGGCAACGGAAGGGACGTACCCAGAAAAAAATTTCGTGGAGGGTAAAAAAATTTCGGAGAGGGTCCAAACGCTGAAAAGGGGAGAATTTTCCACAGAAATACTTCATCATTATTATTTTGCTAACAAAAATCGAGGAACAGCTTTAGTATGGTCCCTTTTTGGCGATTTTTTGATTTGGCGACAAAATCTTGTCGCCAACCCAAGTTTGCCTTGCCGATGCCAATTGTAAACAATATGGCGGATCGGATGGCGCTGGTTCCGAGATAATTGATCGTCGGCGTTAATTTTGCTATGATTTATTTTAATGGCTTTTAAATATTTTTATGAAAAAAAATTAAACAGATAACAAGCTTACATGTACATATAGATTCGGTTTAATAAAATTTAATAACTTTTCTTTTTGTGTGAGGGGGGCTGTGCCCCCCCTCAACCCCCCCTTTCTCTTTTTAGTAGATTAAATTAAACAATGCAAACAAATAATATTCTAAAGGCAATACCTCACAAAAATAACTAAAAAAGACAAAAAAATTAAAATACATTTTAGCATTCTGACAAAAGACTACGTAAGCAAAATAAAGAACTAATTCTAATCATAACGAACAATGCTTATCGCATACCTTAATTAAAATCGCTAAATTGTTTCAATATTGAAATAATAAAATCAAAATATCAAATATTATATTAATAACGGAATTATTTGTTGCTCCTACCATTAACAAATAAACAAAGGTAATAATAACAAATAAAAACAAACAATGCTTATCACATACCTTGATTAAAATCCCTAAATTATTGCAATATGGAAAAAATAAAATCAAAATATCTAAAATTATTTCACTGTATAAAATATTAATAACGTAATTATTTGTTGCTTCTACCCTTAACAAATAAACAATCGAGAATGAAAATATTAACCTGAAACGTACTATCAAAAGAATGTTTATTCATACAAAACTGTACATAAACAGTCAGTATGAACCTGAACATCCATTTTAAATTTCAGTAAAAATTAAATAATAAAATTTAATCTAAAATAAAGCCATTAAAATAAAACCATAAAGCGTAATGGCGGTTCCACCACTCGAAGCTCCCGTGCGAAATACTGGCAAAGGGCTGAAAAAACACTCAAAATACTGGTGTTAAACGATAAAGTAATTAAAAAACTTTGTAAAAAACACACATAAGAAGTAAAAGTCCTTTTACTTCTTATGTGTGTTTTTTACAAAGTTTTTTAATTACTTTACTGGCAAAGGGGTCTCGAAAAGTTTTAAAAGGAACAAACGCTCCCGATTCGCTGGAGGAAAACGTTAGCGAAACCGTGACGTCACGGATGAATCTACTGCTCCGGATCATCAGACGGCGGGGTTACCATATTGGCATCCTTTATCGCGCCAAAAAAAGTCGCCAAAAATAAAGCGCGCCAAAGGGACCATACTAAAGCTGTACCAAAATCGAAATTTCGGGAGGGGTCCGGACCCCCTGGACCACCCCCCCTGGGTACGTCCTTGGCAACAGGCCTGGAAGTTTAATTTTCACCCAATTTTTACACTGGCTAGTAACATTTATATAAAACAACTTTTTCTTCACAGATGGCAGCACTAAAAATTATTCTCATCAACAAAAATAAAGAGCAAATGAACTTTGTAAATACGGCAATAATAAATATAAAATCTGTATTGTTTTCAAAGTTTTTCGCAAACTTTTGTTTTTAACACTTAAAATCACTTTTTTTAGTGTTGTTATTATCACTGTGGGATAAGTCTATTAAAACATCCGTGAGATAAACTTAAGCTGCTCAAAGAGATTTGCTTGTCTAGACACTTACCGTAGACTAACTTACCCACGAAGCACGAAGTGTCAGGTTAACATAAAATTGCTTTAGGCATTAAAAAATGTTCTTTTATTTATTCTAAAATGGTAGATATAGAAATAAAATTAATATAATCTAAAGAGAAAATTTGCAATTTCAGTGATACACTTAATTATCTATTTGACATTATTAAGTGCTTTATGAATTATTGTTTTGTATTATTGTTAAATTAAAACATAAAACATTTCTCCAGAAGAACATTTGAAAATAGCGTGTATAAGTTTGTTTAGAAAAGGTAATATCGTAGACTGTTTTTCAATGTAAGAATTTACAAAAAAATCAAACGGAGATTTGATAGAAAAATAGGTAACATAAATAATAATATCAATTTTTATTAATTTTTATATGCAAGAATCAATAACTTATCAACCTAATGGTTTAAACTGAATATTCATGTGCAAAATAGAGATATTTCAACGTAGCCAAACCCAAAGAATTAGTATCAAATTAAACTACTAGATGGCAGCATTAGCAATTCTCTGCCTTTTTAAAACCATATTTAAATGAAAAAGTTTTCGCAAAAACACGCATATTGTGAAAATAAAGACCCAAAAAAAAAAAAAAAAAAAAAACCCGTGTACGAACGTTTCTGGTGGTATTAAAGGTCCTGAAACGGTCGTACTATTTTATTTTTTATATATGAGTTTTTTTATTAAGTTCTTTTCTTTATTAAAAGGCTTGTCTGTATTCGTGTTCGTACCCTGTACGTTACTTATTTACTGATTTGCATATTTTCTTGAAGATTTCATTTCTATATTTAAAATGTCAAATAATTCAAAAGCATCTTCGAAGAAAAAAAAAAAAAAAAAACCCTTTGACTGTCGTTATATCTGTAACTTTTTTTTTTGTTTTGCGCCCACATAGAGTGAATACTGTGCATTGAAGGAATTTAAGTAACTTTTGGCAGCACATTAACTTAACCACGTCAGGGCCGGCCCAAGGGGGGGGGGGGTGCGAATGTAGGCGATCGCCTAAGGCCCCGCTCCTGGCCATTTTTTTGCTATCACCTTAGACTGAGCTTGGTAGATGGTTGCGATATATCCCGAAAAAAGCCGAGAAATAAAACTAATATGTACTAGCAGTGCTAGTAGAGACTTACATAAGACATGATAGAAAAGAGGCCCCGCTCTTGCGCTTCGCCTGGGGCCCCGCACGCCCCTCGGGCCGGCGCTGACCACGTCAATAACCATGAGATGGAGCCTAAACAATCATTAAAAAAATCTGATGTGGACGTGAATTCCTTGCACGTCTATTAAATTAAAAATATTTTCGGCGCATTTCATCTAAACTTATTTTGTTTGAAGGAGATACAATACTGCAATAATAGTAAGGTTTAGCAATTTCTAGCCAAATATTTGAGAAATCGCTAAGCTGGGTTCAATTTGAAAGATTTTTTTTGGCATTTAATTGGGCGATATTTCGCCAAAAGCCGCCATGGTTGCGATAGTTTGTATGATTTTAATCATAGCTCAAATAGTGATTGACCACAGCCTTTTAATGAATTGAAAGTATCCATAGACCTTAATGCATTTAAAGTCTTTTGGTTGACCCTGTACATTAATTACCCAGTTGATTGCATCAAAAAAGAGTTGCACAATTGTATGTTACAATCATTGGCGTAACTGGCCTGATTTTCTAGAGTGGGCTACAGCCCCCTTTATCTTCGCGGTAGTATATTATATGTAAGTGAGCATTACTATATTATTATTAATTAGTATTAGTTTAATATAAGTCCCGCAGTATCTAGCCTATACCCAAGGGGGTGCATTTGGGTGCCCAATGCCCCCCCCCCCCCCAAGAAAAAATTTTGCCGCCCCCTGCGACTACCCGTAGAATATAATGTATCGAATTCTTTTAAGCGCACCAGTAAAAAGTTATCAATCTTATATACGACATACATTATATAACATATATAAATTTTGTAGCAATCGATGCATATTTACGGCAGTTAGGAGCATAGATGGACAGATAGAACAGATGGACAGACAAACCAAAATCATACACACTTTAGCCTTATTTGAAAGTGTTAAAACACATCAGAATCACTAACAATAGTTAAGATAATTTCATAACGAAAAATTAAGTCAACCAGAAAACATTGAGCGTGTGCACTGTTTAGGACATTCTGCCACCACTGAAATTTTATTAACACACGCAATTAGTAAAAATCATAAAAAAATAATGCAGTAGTCAAAAACATGTTTTCATAACACTTAAAAGACCTCTGAGGATGGGGGAGAAGAAAACAATTGAATATGCATACTCATACTGGGGGCATTGCCCCCTTTGTTGAATCATCTGGCTACGGGCCGACGAAGTGGCCTAGTCACTAAACTGCTGCATTTAAAATCTGTTAATGGGTCCAAAGTCCTCCATGTTCAAATGATACTTCTGAGGGTGCCGATTTCAGGTGCTAGGTCTCTCGTCTGGTATTGGCTCAAAATTAGGAGTTAAGATCAGTCTTCCTCCCACTGGAGCTCGTTAAAATGGAAACTGCTCCCTTTCGCTGATCCCCGTCTTATTGGGGGATCTGGCACCGCTCGGCTATTGCTAAAGGGCATTTGAAACAACAGTTTATCCCATTTAATTATACATTAAGGGAGTACACTATACATTTAGGAAGTTTTAAGCTGATAAAAAGAAAATCCTCCTTCTGCTTGACACGAAAATCTGAACATTTGATTTGGTTTTAAAATGCTGCTTTTCTCAGAATAATCAGGAATGTTAATTTATTTCTACCAACTAAAGTTAGCGATTTTTAACAGTTTTTATATTTAACACCACGTCTGTACATGTATTTAATGTTTAGATGGTAAGTTGTTAGATTTTCTTGCAATAATATTAAAACCAGTAAAATTTCGGTTAAAAAAGTTGACCCCAAAGCAAATTATATTGGTTTAATGTTACATTTTTCTTACATATTGTATAGGTCAAATATCTTAGAAATTAGCCCCTCCCCCCAAAAAATTCTGTATATGTCACTGCCATTTTCTAACTACCGAGTGCCAGAGGTTGGGCTGAGGGGGCTACACCATCCCCCCCCCCCGAAATGGGACCCTTTACTTAGCTTGCAGTTTAATATATAGCTTACAATTGAACTTTAGTTTACAATTTCATATGCAGCCCCCCACCCCCAAAATAAAATCCTGGCTTCGCTACTGTCAGTGCCGAAATCTCTTCACCTGCAGAAAGAAGATACTCCTAAATATGGACAGTATACGAAAATATGATTTCTATTTCTCGCTAGCGCCTCACTATGGCACAGTGGTTATGCCACTGAAAGTGGTAGACGACCGAAGTCTGAAGGTCCCGGGTTCGGGTCCCATCGCGCGGCTGTCGATCTATCGGTCTGGAGTTTCGGTAGGTTTTCTCCAGATGTAATGCGTTAGAACCCCTTAGAAAGTCCTCCTACCAAGGCAGCCCCCATTGGCAGATCGCCCTAGTGTAGCGTTGCCATAATTACACACAACCAACCTATTTCTCGCTAACTGTTAAAGACCGCAGAGATGATTTTGACCAACAACCTCCTTTTGGAACTTACAACCAGGCGCCTATTATTGCATGGGTACTTGGGGCACACATAAAAATAGGCCAAAAAATTGTGGTTAAAGCTATGTACAAGGGCACAAAAATTGAGGCAGCTATGGCGAGGTTTTGAGCATGGAACAAACAATGACTGACTACAGACTTACTATATTGAAGATGTCTATAGATATTAATGTATTGATACTCTTTTGGGTGGTCTTTTAAATAAACTCTCCAGTACATTGGAACCAAAAAATGGAGATGCACAACTAGATTTTACAACAATCTTATAAATGAAATTTCAACATTATACGACTAATAGTTTTTAAGATATGAGAGTTAAATACATACGCACGTACACCAAAATTCGCCAACTTGGCGACTTTTGGCGTAACTTTTGTCGAGAGGTACGTGACCGTGGTCAGATCATCACCTACCTGTATGGTAGGACAGAATTGTCTTTGAAATGGATGAATGTTCCTAAAACTACCATTGACCGTAATGTGTTGGAAATATATTGAGTGTTCCTGTAGCAGAACTATAGATGATAAAGACACTATTTTCGATGGAGAAATTCATTTTCTAAACCTTAATAACATATATCACTTCTGAGTCTTTGAAATAGCCTGATACCTCTAAAATATGCTTTAATGAACCTCTGCCCATAGAGCGAAATGCATTTAAAATCTTTTGGGCGGCCCTGTAGATAAACTATCCCGTCGATTGGAACCAAACGAGGAGGTGCAAACTAGATGTTAGCACAATCCTAAATATAAAGTTTCAAGTTTCTACAACTAATTGTTTTTTAGATATGCAATTTACATAGATACATACGTACATACATACACAGCAAAAAAAGTCTGTCAAATTTACACAAAAAAAAAAAAAAAAAAAACTGTCAACCAGGACGCCAGTTTATTTCCGTTTTTTTTTTTTTACAGAAGTCTTTCTTAAATTTTACAGATTCTCTGCTTATTTTACAGAAATCTTCCGTATAAGAAAAAAAATACGGAAGACATCTGTAAAATATACGGAGATAAACTGGCGTTTAGGCTTATAGTTTTTTCCGGTCAGTTTAGCAGATTTTTTTTTTCAGTGTACACACGTACGTAAGTACAGACGGCATGAAAAAACTGGTGAAAACAGACTCGTGGTCGGTCAAAATCGGTTGTATATATGAACGTGCATGCTAGCGTACGATGAGAGGCATCACAAAAATTCTTAAAAGTAAATTAGAGGTAGTCAAAATCGTTTTTTTTCTTCGAAATCTGGCTCCCGAAATTTTTCGCGATCACATTACTTCTTTATATTCTGTACAAGGAAGTAAAAAGTGTATCCAGGCTCAGATTTACAACTAGGTTCACTAGGCACTTGCGTAGAGGGTGAAATTTTGAGAGGTGGCATTTCTGGGTTTTGTTTTTCCTCTCCTTTTTAATCTGTTAGCAAATGATTGATTATTTTAGATATAAATAAGATTATATAAGCTCGAATCAAAGGAGGAGCTTCGCTCTTCCTCGATAAAGAATTCTACAGTAGACTACGCAGAAAAAGTGAGTCCCTTTGTAGGAAAAAATACCTTCTTAGAACTCCTAAAACTAATCTTTGCAGGTATGATTTTGATTTATCCGCATCTCCTCAGAGAATCATTTAAACTATAGAAAAATTAAAAATTTGCTGGTGCTTAAAAGATAGTTAAGAGCATTGGCGTAACTGGATAGGCTTTCTCGATATTTCTAGGTGGGCTTCAGCGCATCCTGCGGGATCCATTCCCTACACTGCAAAAAAAGTCTGTAAAACGTACAGAAATTACTCGTATTATTTACAGAATAAGTCTGTTCGTAAGAAAAAACAGTTTTTTTCTGTTTTATCTTCACCTGCGCATGCGTACTAGACGAAGACGTCATTGCTCAACCTTGAGGCCCATTTCGCCTCCGGCGCAATTAAAACGGCAAGACATTGTGCTACGTGTCGTTAGCTGGAGCTGGAGAAAAGGGACGGTATATTTAGTTACAGCTGCATACGTAGGTTCAGGTGAGTGTTTCATGTTATGTACGGATTTTGTTCACTGGGCGCGTTGGCTTAACCCGGCTCGTTTGGACTTAGAACATTTTTAAGTACTTTAGTGTTTGTCGATAATGTTGACGCCGCGTAATTAATTAGATTAATTAATCGACAATGTTAAATCAATAAGTAATTAGCGAGATATAAAGCAATACGTTAATTAATTAGATTGATTACTATTAATTAATTATTAATACAGTAATATTTAAATGGTAGGGAAACCCCACCACAAGAATAAAAGGAGTTACATGAAAGAATGTAAGAATTCTTATTTTATTTCCATAAAATGGACATTTAAAATAACTTAGAAAAATTTAAGGACTTTAGTGTTTGTGAAAAATGTTCACGTCACATGATTAATTAGGATAATTAATGTTAAAGCAATAAGTAATTAGACAGATTAATTGATTATTAATTGATTTATTTAAGTATGTTAAAAATCCAGAAAACACCCTGAATATACATAATGTTATTAAATGGACTTGCAAAAGAGATGAATACTTAATAGTAAAAATTTAATAATTTCTATCAAAAAACATTGTAGTAAATTAACTAAATATATTATTATGTTTTGTTGTTCTCCAGTAGTCATTCAATAAAAACAAAATTAATGATTTAATTACAATGTATAATTAATATTTTTTTAACTAATCACCTTTTTTTAACTTGAATAAACATGAAAATATCACGTTTGAAAACTAAATGGTGACACATATTTAGTAACACTGGACACAGAAGAGGAATCTCAGTCACTGTTGTGTCTCCTCATTGTTGACTGCTAGATGCTGGACCGCAGCAGGGCATTTACTCTTACTGTGAGTAGCAACACCGGACTCAGAAGAGGAATCTTAGTGACTGAGTCTCCTCAGTGTTGGCTGCAAGATGCTGTGCCAGAGCGGGGCATTTACTCTCATTGTAAGCAACAATATCGGCCTTCTTTGGTAAAACGTGGCATGTAACATTGAGGGGAGGGGGGAAATGGTTTCTTTTGTAGAAAATATTTCCAAAAAGGTTGAATTCTTTTTTTTGGGGGGGGGGCAGTTACCCCTCCGTCTTTCCTTTTAATCCGTCCTTGGCGTTCAATGATGGGAAATAGAACAGTTATGGAACTTGATTGTGAATTCGAGACTTTTTACCTACAAAAAGAAACTAAAAAAATCACCTGTGAATTTGATATATTTATTTTAGACTTACGGGTGAGGGGGGGGACTTTTATGTGTAAAACTACGCATCGAAACCAATGGACCAACCAGACAAATCGGCATAATGATTTTAAGCAGTGCAGGGCATCACTTGATCTGACGTCATACAATGACGTCAGCTTAGCGACTCTTTCTTCAGCTACTTGCGATTTATGTGCAAAAGTTTCTGGCAACACTGATCGGAGGTGACGCTCTGGGTCGGCTAACGAACGATACGCACCGTTCACCTCACCATGGCACAACGTTTATATCACTGGAAATGGTATACGGGCGAAGTGTGAAAGTCCCGGGTTCGGGTCCCATCGCGCGTCCGTCGACCGTTAACCGTTCAGAGTTTTCCGTGGTTTTCTCCGGAAGTTAGTGTAAATACGGATTAGGACCCCCTCGAAAGACCCCCACGGAGGGCTCCCCTCTTTCAAGGGGGAAGAGGCCTCCCCAAAGCTCACTCACCAAATGGAACGAATTTCACACAATCTCAAGTACACACTAAAAGGAACGTACTGTGTAAAAATTAGCTGCTATCTCCTCATAGAATTTGAGAAATTAAAGGTTAAAAATTAGTTAAAATCGCGCCAATTGTAACCCTTTAGCTAGTATTTGGTGACAGGGATAATTGGTCGAAAAGTTGGAACGCTCACGCGAGTATGTACTCGAAATATTTATAAATCAGTGTTTGCTATACCGTGTTATATTTCAACGCACTGGGTTTTTAAGTAGCTTAATCTCGTTTTCTACTAGTTAAACTGAAGTCCTATAATCTTTTTATTTTAGTTCTAAAGTCCCTGAAGAAAGTAATTTCTTTTTATTTGTATTAACACATTGCAAGCTGCAAAATGAGTTTACGCATAAGTGAGGCATTTATTTTAATTCTATTCTTTTTATCCACATGATGATACTATGGAGCAAATATACTTAATGCTGTTTTTATGCTTTAAGCGGAATTTTCTTCGAAATATATGACATTGTCTCCATGCACAGACGAAGAAAAAGTCTGCAAAATCAAATTGTTGAAAGCTTGCAAAATTATCAGAAAGTAAATGCAACAGATTTGGTAGCAAATGAGCAATGCTTATTACTCGATACCCCTGAAGATCCTATATTTTCTAGTTTAGAAAACGAAAGCATTGACTTCATGTCCAGTGAGGACATCATGCAAAATAAGCAATTTATTTCTTGAAAAGATAAGGAGACTGCAGTAAAATACTGGCGGGATACAATAGTGGCAAAATCCCGCAGTTTACAGAGTGTTCAAAATTATTTTAAATTTGTTACAAATAAAAGCTAGCTATATCTGTGGGAAAAGCAAATTCAGAAGAATGTCTATTATAAATATAAACTAAATCAAATTAAAAAATTTACGTTTTAACACTTCAAACACGCAAGAAAATTACAGAAAAATGTACATGATTGTGATTTACAAACTTGGGCTTCAGAAAAGGCATTCGAATTAGGACTGAAATTCCGCGCATCTAAAGGATGGCAGTACAGATTTTTAAAAAATAATAATATTGTGAGCAGGAAAGTTACAAAATTTGTTTTGCTGAAAAACTCTCGGTCAAAGGAAATCATTAAGAAATTAACGCAGGCGTTCGTAAATGATGTAAATGTCTTTATAAAGATCGTTGTTAATAACCGATCAAATTTTTATGCTGATCAGTCAGGTTTTAATTTAGAAATCCTTCTAGACGAACAGTGGAACACAGAGGATCGAAGCAAGTAGAAAGAGAGATTCAATCACAAAATGCAGTGACACATTCCTACACTACAATGCCGATTTTAAGTAATAGATTGTTATAGCCATCACATATTGAACATCCCGAAAAAACTGGGAAATTCGGAAAAAATTAAGTGCAGCAGTTTTCTGACATTGTGTTAATGAAACAACTTAATAATATATTTCTATCAGGGTCAAATCAAAGGAGTGGGGGAGGGAATTATAGGGTGAACCCCTCCCCTCCAAAAAAAATTACCTTACAATTTTTTAAAATTATTTTTTTTAATACCATTGTTTATTTCAATTGTTATTTTGCTAAAAAGCTAAGCTTCTTCTAAAAAGCTACGCTTAACCTCCTATGCATGCATAGATTTTATGTTTAAAAAATATTTTTGGCCAATTTCCTCCCCCCCCCCCTCTCCAAAACGGAACCAGTTACCGGCCTGATTTTTTCCCCACCATATGTTCTGCGGGATATCCAGTGAATCATTGCTGCAGATGAATCCTGACCTGTGCTTACTTAAAATGCTTATTAAATAAGCATCTTTTTGTAAAAGCATTTATAAAAGATAGCGCCAAGAAATAGAAAGCGCCAAGTAGTGATAGAGGCTCTATTCTGTCGGCTCATACTCATTTTTTATTAATTAATTTTAGCTTTAATTTAGGAGATAGCAACTAATTTTTACACATTAGGTTTTTTTAAGTGTGTACTTATGACTGGATTTAATTCCTTACGTTTGGTGAGTGAGCTTCGTAGAGGTTTCCTTCTTTGTGTTGTCCTTCTGACGAGGATTTATAAGCGGGCTTCGAGCCAACCACACAAATCCGATATACTTGTTCACAACAACTACGTACCGCAATTGTTTTTGGTTTTGGGGGAAATGAACAATAGCAACTTCATGTAACAAGTTAAGTACTACTCATAAACTGTTTCTCATAAGTTATTTCCTTATTATAGTGTTTGTTTATATTCATTGCACTTGCTAATTGGTCCTTGAACTGTAGTTAGCATTTCTTATATAGTTATCAATATGTTAAATATTTTGGAATGAGTGTTTTTGTTCGCAATCATTTTGTTTGCAGTGCTCCAGTAAGTGAAAGAATATCGCTGAACTTAAACATCGTGGCACTGTGATAAATATATTGTTTATTTTCAGTGTTTGTACTTGAATAGTCGTCTAACACCGAACAATTTATGATGTTTTTAGTGTGCATGTGTGCAGTCGCGTAGCCAGGAAAATTTTTCGGGGGGGAGGATATGAACTGATATGTGTATAAATAGACGGAATTTCATCACTAATCCAAAAATTTCGGGGGGGGGATATATCCCGATATCCCCCCCTGGCTACGCCCCTGCATGTGTGCTCTGGGGGATTTCGCATCAAATATAATATACACACTTCCCAGACTTATAAATTTCTATCTTCTATACTTACAATAAGAATTCTGATTTTCTAGGAGTATCTTAAAGTTTCCTAACGCGTAAGTGCCGTCAATAATTTAAATCAATGGATTGGATATATCTCAATCAAGTTTATGAGGTAAACCAAATTAAAGAAATGATATATTTCACCTTTTAACGTATAAAAGAACAGAAGAATTGTATCTACAAATAATTTATAATTTCCTTGTAATATTTGTTATGTAGTTTTAAATTTGTACACACTTTGCAATTCTTTTTGCATATTGCATACTATTATTTCTTAATCCTAGTAAAAATGAATCGAAGAAGCATAGTTATACACTTTTTTTTCAAAGTTAATGAAACACTTTTAACTACAATTTTGTAAACATATAAATAAATCAAACCACATAGCAATATTTTAAAAAGTGTGAACTTTATATGTATATAGAATATAACTTTTTTTTATTAATACACAACTGGTAATTAAAATAGCAACATCAAGAAGGTGACATGCTACACACAGTGCAGCAATTTTAATGTCGAGTAGTATATCTTATCACAGAAATATTTCTAGCTTCATAACATTGTGATTTTCTTTTTTCTACAAATTATGTCGTTATCAAAAACAATAATCATTTTCTTCAGTTTTAAAAGTAATTTTTCATTTGTATGAGATAAACAGCTAGATTTTGATTTGAAGTAATTTTACATTGGGAATTTTCTAGTTTTTTGTATATTCAGGGGCGACTTGGAATTCAGGGATTTTGGAAATTTTATGTCTGGAAAAGTCAGGGAATTCTGCAAAAAATCTCTTCTAAATCAGGGAGATTTAAAACTCTTTACAATGTTTATCGTCATTTGATGCAGAATACCGTGTTTACTCGCGTAATAGTCGCACCCCAGTTTTGAAGCAGAAAAAATAGCTCTTTAGAGTTACAATAATATATAGTAGATTTTAACCGCATAATACTCGCACCTGGACTTTCAACATGAAAAATTCTCAAAAAAAGTGCGACTATTACGTGAGTAAACATGGCAGTTTTGGCTTCTGGTGATCGGACCAGCTTTAGTATCGGTCATTATTGGCAGTCGTCATAACTTTGTGAAATGTTCAATGGCATTAATATTTTATTTAAATATTATGTATTCATTTTTTAAATTCTTAAACAGGGATGTATAGATTTTTTTATAATTCTTATTCACTATATTTTAAGTTAACATTTACTCTGTGAGGGGGGGTTCCACCTCCTCAAACCCCGTTTCTTTCTTTTAAATAAATACCATTTCAGTTTACTAACAACCATAGTCAGATAAAAGAAAAAGCTATCTGCGCACATAATCCAAAACTATATGCAACCTCATATGACGTATTTAACGAGGTGAGGGGAGAGGGGGGGGGGTCCTGGGAGTTCGGACACTCCCCCCCCTCCCTGAAATTTTGATTTTTGTCACTATAATGATAGTCTTTTTGTGAAAAATTCTGCCTTTTTTACGGTTTGGACTTCCCCCCTCCCCTCTCCCAAAATGTTCCCTGAATACGTGCCTGCTCGTGATAACTGAATACATATTGTGTATATGAGCTTGTGTATATGCATTCGAAGCACACATCTGTGCAACCCGCTTGCGCTATAGTGACTAGCTGCAGCTATTGTGAACATGTATATCGGATTTGTGTCTTGGCTCGAAGTCCACTTGTAAATCCTCGTCCGAATGACAAAACAAGGGAGTTACCCTCTGTGGGGTCTTTGTAAGGGGTCCTAACCCGTATTTACCCTAAGTTTCGGAGAAAACCACGAAAAACACAACGGTAAGGTCGACGGATGTGCGATGGAACCTGAACCCGGGACCTTCACACTTCGACCGTCTACCATTTTCATTGATATAGCCACTGTGCCATGGTGAGGCTTTGTGCAAGATAAATTGTTTATTTATTTTAATGCATACATTTTAAAACCATTTCATATCAGTGCCTAGTTATAAAAGTATTTTTTTAATATTTTGCTTATTATACAGTCTGATCATCAACGTTTTAAATTTCAAAATCTCGAATCATAAGTGTAGGCAGTGGCCAATATCCTGAATCATGAACACTAAACATCAATAGAAATTTTTTATTCAATACTTTTCGAAGTTGAAATATGTAAGAAAGTAATTAAAAATTAGCGCAGATCTGATCGCTCTGTAAGCAGTTCTTTATAAAAGTTTTACATTTAAAAAGAGAGGAATGCTTAAAATTTTGATCTTTCGACTTTTAAAAAGTTGAAAATTTGATTCTTTTTTCTTATTCATTATTTTTTCAAAAAGATTTGAAGAAAATTAAGCATATTGTTAAATGTAGTAAAAATATTTTATCATGTAAATTTATTTGGAATGTTCAATAGCAATGATGCATACAGTCTTCTATTTTAAAACAAGATGGTAATTTTGACATTTTAATTTGGAAGGGCAGGCCCATGGTCAGGATTTTTATTCGGGGAGGCTCAAATATTCAAATACCATAACTTAAACATAGGTATCAGGGGGTCCTATGAAAGGTGCAAGAAAGAGCCCCCCACCCTCCGACATAGGCGCGGCATAGTGATCATTTTTAAAATACACTGGAACTTTTTGTATTTAAGTACTGAAGTGTCTGAAATACTGAAATAAGCCTTCTCTAGAATAAGGGTCTTCCCTAGAATATAAGCCTTCCCTAGAATACTGGGTGGGTTGTGGTAATGGAGCTCCTTGGGTGCCCCTCTCTTGTAGAGGACGTGGGGCTGCAGAGCCTGTTTTCCTAAATCCGCCCCTGTATATAAATATATATATTTGAACTTTGGGGGAGGGGGGGTGTAGCTCCTCAAGCCTCCCCTTCCCTGGCTAATTGCTTGTCGAGGGGGAATTACAAAAAGAGCTGCTGAAAAGTAAAATTATTATGCTCCTAGCTTGTGCTAACAAATTTCAGTTTATAGATGAGTCAAAAGTAAAATGTGATTTTTGAAATGTGTTTAATTCACTGAAGTAAATTATTTTGTTTCTAGGTATTTGCTTGGAATAAATCCTAACAGAGGATGCAAGAAGAATCCTGATGTGAGAAAACGTGAGGCCGTTAATATGAAAATTATGAATTTACTTAATAAAATGTCGGCATATGAGCTAATTGACCACTAACTATATATTAAGAAATACCCATGAATACTGGAGAGCAAATCTATAAAATTATAAACAATAAACTTTGTAAATATTCCTTTGTTTGTACTTTGTAAATACTTCTAAATACTGTATTTTTTTTCTTAAAATATATCTAATTTTTCACAATTTTTCTTGACGTATTTCTTTGATTATTAATGGATATTACAAAAATCTAATCATAGATATATCATGCAAGAGTAATTTTAAACTCCTAAAAACTATTTCTGAAAAATAAGATGCATATATCTATATAAATTAAAACCTCTACTAACGGTCACCTCCGAAGACTGGTCATCTCTTAAAACAGACACTGTTAGAAGTTTACAGAATTGAATTGAGACTATTGAATTAACATTATTGTGAACCTCCAAAGAACGTTTGTTTCATAAAATGGTCATTATTTTATGGAACCAAACGTAGCTATTTTTCAGAGGTTTCACTCTATATATGTAATATTTTTTTGAACGACGCCATCACTACATTAATCAATAGTTTAGAAGCAAACATATATATTATTTTAACTACAATGTCACGCTACAATCACCTAACAAATAAACCTTACAGTAAATACTTCCACTAACTTCATTTACTACAAATACCCCAACCATTTATTTAGGGACAATTGACATGACAAACTGATACGCTTGCCTCCCCATAAACATAGAAATTGATGGATACTTGATAATATCAAGAAATAATTTTGAAAGCATTAAAAAATAAACTTTAAATTTTATGCTTGGAACATCTACACTCCCACCCCTGATCCATTGATTTCTGTATAAATTTTCGTGCTTTGAAATGCATTGATTCATTTGAAATCAGCTTCTTTGATTACTGTTTTACTTGATTGATAGCAATCGTTCTTAAAAATCTTTCTTTTTTCAACACTAATATTTTATTTTGTACAGTTACTTAATTTTAAAGGATGCCCTTGGATGGAATTGATTGAAAATAATTAATGTCACCTATGATTTCAAAACATACTCAAGAATTTATTTTCATTAACATTTCGTAGCAGAATTTTTTTACCACTTAACAGGGCCAAGGTTGTAGAAAGAAGCTAGTATATGATAAAATTATTCAATTTTTAAGTAATTGTAAAATTTTTTAAGTAATTTTAAGTAAGGTATTGAATTATTAAAAACAAAAGAAAGTTGTTATAAATACAAAATATATTTCATAAATAAACTATTTTTTCTGTAAATTCCTGAAATCAAGCTAAAAAATGGTTAAAGTCTGCTACATTGACAGAAATATACCGCCGACAAAACACGGGGAATCTGGAAAAATTACAGATTTCTGTAAATTGGATGGAGTATCCAAAAAAAAAAAAAAAATACGAAGACTTCTGTAAAACGCACAAAATATTTCTGTAAAATTGATGAAGAATCTGTAAAAAGTTACAGAGGACTTCTGTAAAACACACAGAGGATTTCTGTAAGATTGATGGGGAATCTGTAAAAAATTACGGAAGACTTCTGTAAAACATACAGAAGATTTCTGTAAAATAAACGGAGAATCTGTAAAAAACTACAGAAGACTTCTGTAAAACACACAGGCGTTTTCTGTAAAATAAACAGAGAATCTTTAAAAATTACGGAAGACTTCTGTAAAACATACACAAGTTTTCTGTAAAATAAACAGAGAATCTGTAAAAAATTACAGAAGACTTCTGTAAAACACACAGAAGTTTCCTGTAAAATAAACAGAGAATCTGTAAAAATTATGGAAGACTTCTGTAAAACATACAGAAGATTTCTGTAAAATAAACGGAGAATCTGTAAAAAACTACAGAAGACTTCTGTAAAACACACAGGCGTTTTCTGTAAAATAAACAGAGAATCTTTAAAAATTACGGAAGACTTCTGTAAAACATACACAAGTTTTCTGTAAAATAAACAGAGAATCTGTAAAAAATTACAGAAGACTTCTGTAAAACACACAGAAGTTTCCTGTAAAATAAACAGAGAATCTGTAAAAATTATGGAAGACTTATGTAAAACATACAGAAGATTTCTGTAAAATAAACGGATAATCTGTAAAAAATTACAGAACATTTCTGTTAAATATACGGAAATAAACTGGCGTCCTGGCTGACAGTTTTTTTCTGTAAATTTGACAGAATTTTTTTTGCAGTGTATTCCCGAAATAGAATATGTAATTTTTCTAGAGTAAGCTAAAATCTTTCTAGTCCCCTACCTAAATACGCCAATGGTTAACAGTAAAAAGAAATGCTTTCGACAGAACGTCTGTTATTTTTAAACGCTTCTGGCGGACAAGGGAACAGGAAGTTGTCCCCTGGACGAATCTATAGAGATACAGGAGGAAGCGCGCGAGGTCACTGATTGGATTAGTGGGTGAAGGAAAAGTGCAAAGAGTAAGGGTTTAGATTTCAATTAACAGAACTGACAATTGATGCCTGGTAATGTGAAAAAAGTAGCTATCCAGATTTTTCAAAAACTGACAGTGGAAATTTTCTATAAATGTTTAGTATACTAGCCTTGTCCTCCTAGTCCATTGACTGCATGCCGTTAACTACATTTTTGCAGCAAACTTTTCAACTCTGCATAATTTTTTTCACAATTTTTTCCTCCCGAAAATTAAGTAAACTGCGAGACACTAAAAAAGATAAACAAGAAATGGCGCTCACGCGCACACATACAAAAAGACAAATGTACTAAATATTAAAAACCACTGGTTTCAGATTCACCAGTTTAATTCATGAAACAAATCATTCGTTTACTTAGAATGTAATTACTTAGAATGCAACGTCTTACTTAGGATGTAATATCATTTAAATGACTTAACCTATCACATTTTAACTTGTTTGTAAAGAGCATTCTTAAAAAGATATCAAAAAGGCATTATTTTGTAAAACAGCTTTTTATTATGTAATTGAAAATCTTAAATATGTAGTAAAATGGCCGAATGCAAAAATAACTTTTCGTCTTTTAGAGGTTTTAGTGCAAATTTAACATTTTCTAGAATTACTTTTTATGTGAGCAAAAGAAAATGAACAAGTAGAGTTAGAATGCAATTTAGTTTAAAAAACATTAATAGTTATTTCGCTAGTTTAGAAAACTCACTGTACTTTCTCAAAATATGTTTACAAATAATTAACTTGGAAGTTCCCAGTCGATTCCTCAATAAAAAGAGCTTTCGAACTTGTAAAAAAAGTATTGTGGTATTCAAGCAATTTCATTATCTTCTTTCGAAGTTTTCCATTATTTTTTTAGTCGAAGAGTATCCAGAAAACGAAACAAAAGTGCTTTAGAAAACTATTTTTTTCTTGATCCTTTAAATAAAAATGTAAATATTTTCTGTTTTATTTAGTTAACTTTACAGAAAGATAGCGTTGCATTTATTACAAGGAGAAAAAAAGAAGCATTTAGAAAAACGGAAAACCATAAATAATACAGTAACCTAACAAATGATTTGGCATTCGAGTATGATACTTGTTTGTGTTCTTTTTCTGTGTACAAGCAGCGTGTTATACTAGAACCTCTGTTATCAAAAATCACCACCAACAGCCATTTCAAGCTATAAATGCTGAAAACTGATGCATCAGACCACGATCCCCTTTGCAAGAAAACTTGTAAAATAATACAGTATACCGCTGAAACTGACAAAAACAGATACTTGGCAATCTGACAAAACGTCTGCAGGACAGTAAATGCGCTCTAAAATGAAGAGAATTTGGAAGTTATTTCCGAAACTGGAAAAAAAAAGTGAAAGAAATAAAATGGATTTTATTTGCGTTTACTTGGCGAAAGGGAAGAGAAATGACAGATGATATGAAAAAGAAGGACCTGCTGAATTCTACCGTCCGTATTATATTTTATTTTTATCCTATAGAGTAAAACGGCTTATTTTACCTTATTCGGTTCAGGAAAGAAAAGAAGCGCGAATATTAAATGCAGCCCGAGAACAAAGGCTATAATAGAGAGTGATTTTCGAATTAATCATGAAACTAGTCTGGGAATAGGGGATTCTTTGTTCAAATGATGAAGTAGAAGTTTCCTTTAATACTGACGTTAAAAATTGAATATTTTAGCATGTAAACAAAGTAACTTACAGAGATTTTTTTTTTCTTTTTGTCATTTTTTGTACAGCAACGAAATTGATGAAATTAAATGCAAACTGATCTTCAATGTGATTTTCTATGGCGAAATTAGTTGGAGAAAGCTCAGACAACTCCAGAAAATAATCTGGGCCTGGGAGTTCCTATCTACCTTGTTAAAAATTGAATGATTTAACACTGAAATAGCACTGCAATGGACAGGAAGTATCTGAATGAATAAAATGTTCTATTTTATCTTGCACCGTTCAGGAGCAAAAAATGATGTGTAAACATTATTTTTATCTTCTCATTTTTATTTTTATTTTCACATTTCACATTTCACTGTCACATTTTTATTTTTACATATTATTGTTGCAACGGAGATATTGCATTCTAATTGAGTAGAAAGAGATGACCGAGGAGGTTATATATAAAAAAAGTACGAAGTGTTGCACGGAAAATACGTTGTTGTACGTTCTTGAGTACAGTTTTATGTATTTTTAAAAGGTTGTACCGTAAACTTCCGACTATCCCCGGTCTTCTTCGATTTTTTTTTTAGGATGATCAATTACGGAATGTTGAGAAACAAACACACACCTTTCATGATCAACAAATGCAAAATCTTTTTTTAGAGTAACAATCAGACTTCCTACTTTTTTTTACCCTCTCCCCTAAGACCTCCCCCGAAAACTGTACAAGGGACGAATATACCGTTTGTCAGTTTCAATGACCAGATTGAACCAGACCGTTTTTTGGCCGAGGTCATTTTCCGTACCTCCTCTTTCTTTACGCTTGCCATTTCAAGTCAAGAACATCACTTTACCACGGTGCGGTCAATCCATGTGCACGATCTGCTCGCGTCTGTTTAAACTTGTAATTTTAGCGATGAGCGAAAAGAGAAAAAAATGGTGTCTCATCCATCCAAGATAAGTTAGAGTTGCTTAAAAAAAAGGTTCATTGAAAAAACAAATGAGCTTGAAGTAAAATTTCCGTCAATTAAAGAAATAATTTTTGAGAGTAAGTCTTTATGCACTAATTTATTCCCCATTTTTCATGAATAATTTCCGTACTCCTTGGAAATGTAATATTTCCGTGAATTGTTCCCGAAAATATGCGGAAGAGGAAAAAATTTCGTTGATTCTAAAGAAGTTTCTTCAGTTGACAGGAGAAAAAGGAAACGGGTATTCGTCAATTAACGGAGATATTCTGGCAGAACTGGTTGCTGCAAAATTTCCGTGAATTGAAGAAATAATTTTTGAGAGTGTAGGAGAGTCTACAGTTAGCGATATTATGAAGAAAAAAAAGTAAAATAAAAAAACAGACAAAAAAAAAAAAACAAAAAAAACAAA